>PVIY010043585.1:0-14588 GCA_004026745.1 Myrmecophaga tridactyla
GGGCCATCGAGAGACTTAGCTCTGCAGGCTTTCACCAGCTTGGTCATTTCCTTTTGTGTACACTTGAGTCTGAGCCATTCCTCTTAAAATGTGGCTCCCTGGGCCAAGTGGGGATCCACCTGAAGCGTGGTTGCCACATGCTGGCCAAAACTCAGTTCTGTATGTTTTAGAGTGAGCCTGTCCCAGAGAGAGAGCCTGGGCACAGAGGGATATCCATCAAAGGGACAACCTGTGATAGGAACCTGTGTTTCTGCGGCCCTTACTGCATCCTTGCCAAATTATGAGCACAGCTAGGTTAAAGAGAAAAAAAAGGATGGAAAAAGGATTGGCAGGAAACAATCTTCTGTGTCAAGTCTTTAACATTTGGGTGGTGGGATTATGTGTGATCTTTTATTTTACTTTTCTGTCTTTTTCAAATTATGCCCTCTTCATCTAAAGTCATTCCTGAACTGTTGATACTTGTAATTGGTGCCTAGGGTTAGCTGTGAGAAGGGGCCCAGCGAGGGTGGCAACAGCCCAGCCATCTCTGTGTCTGCAGGCGACAAAGATCTTATGCATGGGGAGCATCTGCTTCCCTCACAGCAGCACCACCTTGACTCAGCTGGCAGATACCTGCTGCCATTGTGGCAGGAGACTGCAGGCACTGCCACCAGAAGACCCCCAGGCAGACCAGCTGGACTTTCTGAATACATCCTGTCCTGCCAAAGTTGGAAATGACTTATCTCTCTAGTGTTCATCCTAACTGTTTCTTACAGGTCTTAGTACCCTGCAAAGGAAGCCTGTCAAGCAGTGTGCAGTCGACATGTCAGTTTGAGTCCTACGTTTTGATCCCAGTGGAAGAGCATTTTCAGACATTAAATGGAAAGGTATTCACTTCGCTGTGAGTTAGCCAGGGTCTGGAGGGAGGGAGGAGAATCCTGCTTCGCAGCCTCGACACACAGCAGCCCTGGTGGGTGTCTTCGGGGAACCACAGTCTCCACGTGGAGCCTTTGGGGAAGGGGAGATGGTGATGGACGGGGAGCAGGGCTGGGAGGGGCTGGTTGCTCACCCCCTTGGGCCATGGTGTTTCTGTAGTGGGTGGCTGGAATTCCCTCCTCCGTGATGTCTCTGACAGAGTAAGTTGTTTTATCTTAGTGCCCTTGAAAACTAGTCGGGTTTTTTTAGCAACAGATTGGATATATGGGATGAATTTTTAATTAAAATCTTTTTTTCATTTTGAAATAATTTCATACCTATAGAAAGTTGTAGTAAAGAACCAAGAACACTGACATACACTTCTCCAAGATTGGCCAACTGTTAACGTCTTTGCAACATTTATCAATCTCTGTCTCTCTACAATATATTATTATTAGCTTTTCCGAATCTTTTGAGAGTGAGTGACAGACATTGTGTCCCTTACGGCTAAATAATTCAGCATATATTTCCCAGAAACAAGCATTCTTTCACATAACTACAGTACGTTTCACACTTGGAAAGGTTAGCATTGATGGAATGCTATGATCCAGTTACACAGTCCTTATAAAAACGTTGCTAATTACACCAATAATCTTCTATAGCATTTTTTTTTCCTTTTTAGATTCAGGATCACACAATGTATTTGGTTGTTAGTCTTTTTAGTTTCCTTTGATCTGGAACAGTTCCTGAGTATTTCTTTTTCTTTCAAGATATTGATATTTTTGTTTTGTTTCGTTGCCAGGCCCTCAGTGTCAGTCTGTGTGATGATTCCTCATGATTAACCACACTTATGCATTTTTGGTAGGAATGCCACAGAAGGGGTGTTTTATCTCTCTCAGTGTGTCATGTCAGGAGGCACATGATGTCGGCTTATCTCATCGTGTTGATGTTAACTTTGGGGAAGGGGAATGCCATTTTTAGAAAAGTAGAGACATGTAGGTGCTGAGAGGGGGACATTTCACTCCCAGTCAGCTTGCCTGCCCCCCACCCCCACCCCAGGAGAGCGAGGCTGCTCTGTCCCTGTCACGGTACCGATGCTGTAAGTTGGCCCTAGGACTCCACTGCTTTGGACGTGCATTGGGGTGTGGTGTCACTAGAGCCCAGGAGCCCCACTGGCCTTCTTCCAGTCCGGGATCCGCTTGCCATAGCTCTCTGTGGATTGTTGGTTTATTTGTTCTCTTTTGGGCACCTAAATCCATAAGGAGAGCAGAAGGGATCAGGTTTTTCAAGGCTGTCTGTCCTGGACACCCACTGAGGCTGTGTGCACCATGGAAGGACTGAGCAAGCCTCATCCACTCTGCAACACAGGGTCATTCTGATCTCCTACTCAGAAAGGAGAGCCTTCTTACTTTTTCTTTTACCAAAGAGTACAGGATTTCTTCAATTCTGTGAGAAATAATACTTTTTTTTGGCATCATTTTAAAAGGATCAGGGTACTTTGTAGACACAGGTGCGTAGTGAAAAGAAGAGGAACAAAAAGCGAACAAAAAGAAAGAAAACACTTTATTATCAAAAAAAGCAAAATGTGCAAACCCACATAGGAGTGGAGGCAGGACGGGATCTGGTTAAGTCTGTACTGGGGGCTGGGCCAAGAGGAGGTCAGCGGTCACCACTGGCCCCTGGAGCAGTAATGGCTTTCTTGTTCCAGGATGTCTCTATCCAAGGAAACAGGATCAAATTAGGAGCCGGTTTTGCCAGTCTTCTCTCAGTGCCCATTCTCTTCGAAGAAACTTTCTACAATGAAAAAGAAGAAAGTTTCAGCATACTGTGTATAGCCCATCCTTTGGAAAAGAGAGAAAGTTCAGGTATTCTGGGAGAAAAATTCCTTCCTCCTGACTTGGAAAAACATGTTTGTTGAACTTTCCCCCGGTGTGGATTTTATAGGGTTAAACATTCTGTAAAACATTCACAAGTCTACTGAAAATCTGCCTGTTTACAATAATCCCCTCTGGAACTAAACAAAAAGTCAGCTTGACGGAAAGGGATATAGGTTGGGGCTGTTACTAAAGCGGCAAAGGTTGGATGTTGTATAGTGCTGGGAAGCACCACTTACACAACCCAAAGGGAATCTGCGATGGACCAACATGTCCATGTCGCCCCCTGGAGGTGTGCACGGTGGTAGCCCTGGTTTTGTCTCTGGGCCTCAGCTTTAGGGTTGCTTTTATAACATTACGCATCCAGGGGCACTAGTGTGCCTTTCTGAAGTATCCTCATTTTTTAAAAAATTTATTTATTAATTAAAAAAAAATTGACAAACCAAATAAAACATTAACATATATAATCAGTAATTCACAATATCATCACTTAGTTGCATATTCATCATTTCTTAGAACATTTGCATTAATTCAGAAAAAGAAATAAAAAGACAATAGAGGTATCATCATTTTTAATAAATAAAATTGAGATAACCATTGATGTGCTAAATGAACTCCGAATCTCTTTGATAAACCTCATTGCCAGGAATCAGGGCTCCTTCACTTAAGCATTACAGGGCATGTAGTCCCAGTTTTGTCCTAGGGAAAGGCCTTGAGATGACCCGGCTCATAGGACTCTGGCCTGTCTTGTGACTGGGCTACCCTTGGACATTATCTTGAGATAAAGACATTTCCTCCTCTCCTCCCCCTAGAAGATGGGGCCCCAGACCCAGTGTGAGCAGGGTAAAGGATATATGGTACTTTCGCCCATCAGGAAACAGTAAAGACTTCAGCTAGCCTGACCCTCTCTTTCTTTTTCAGAAGAGCCTTCAACACCCTCAGATCCTTTTTCACTGAAAACAATTGAAGATGTAAGAGAGTTTTTGGGAAGACATGCAGAAAGATTTGACAGGAATATTGCCTCTTTCCACCGAACATTCAGAGAGTGTGAAAGGAAGAGCCTTCGTCACCACATAGTCAGTAGCTGCGTGTTGCCCTGTCTTAGGCTAATTCAGAGCACCAGCAGTCCTCTCTGTTTACTCTGAAACTTTGCTGAGTGCTGCCTCCACTATTGGAAGTTTTATTTAAATGTTTTTTTTCTTTCTAATTATCAGTAATATAAGCCACTGTAAAGAACTTGAGAATCATGGAGAGTATTAAAGATGAATATCATAATCTTCCTTGTTAACCCCAAGGGGAATGCTTTCCTACTTTCTGTGCAAATACGTCTAAAAAAAGTTGAAAAAAAAATTACGAACTTGACTTGATAAACTTGCATTCGTGTTTTAAGTTTATCATCCAAGAAATACATTTTGTGAAATGTCCCCCCTCTCTCAGGACACAATGCCATGTTCTGATTTTGGAGTTAGGGCTTCTTATCTTGAGGGTGACCCACCCCTCTCTGGTTTGTGTTGCACAGGACTCGGTGAATGCTCTCTACACCAAATGCCTCCAGCAGCTTCTGAGGGACTCTCACCTGGTGAGCAGCAGGACTGTCCAAAGAGAATTTGCAGCTTACCCACGTGCAAATCCAGGCTTTTTAACAGTACTTTTCTCATCCTCTAGAAAATGCTTGCCAAGCAGGAAGCCCAGATGAACCTGATGAAGCAGGCAGTAGAGGTAAGAGGCTAAGGCTGTGAGGGGAGAGAAGCCAGCAGGGGCCGGGAGTCTCTCTTTGTTGTCTGACCTGCATCTTGAATTGGGGCCCTTTGATTTCACAGATGTACGTCCATCACAATATTTATGATCTGATCTTTAAATATGTGGGGACCATGGAGGCAAGTGAGGTAGGTTCTAAAGCATCTCCTTCCAAGATGAAAGCCTTATACTATGCTTTTAAAGATATTTAAAGCTTTATGAAAATCTGTTGTTAGGATGCTGCATTTAACAAAATCACAAGGAGCCTTCAAGATCTTCAGCAGAAAGATATTGGTGTGAAACCTGAGTTCAGGTATGGGCTCGCATTGCACCAGCTCATTGTCTTTGGAAGTCAGGACCCTGCTTCTCTTCTTGAAGCAGGGCTCGTTGGCAGTAGTGACAACGTGTTGCTTCAGATTTATTAGTACTGAGGAACACTGAGTTATTTGTTACCAAACAAAGGACTGCCGTTGACAGATGACCATTTCATCTCTGTCACCTGCCTTTCCTGTGTGCCCCCTTGCAGGCTGGGTGGGAGTAAAGGGGATGGGGCTAGAAACATAACTAAAGGGGCTGTTTACCTCTCACTTCTAGGTGCCTACACAGCTCACCTAGGTGGGTCCTGTATGCAGACACCTCACTTGCTTGCCCATGTTAGGGAACCGTGGCAGAGGCACCTACTCTTGGGTTGATTTAAGTTTGTTAGATTGCAAAAGCACCTGTCTGAGATGTTTAGCTTTAAACTTTTTTCCCCCTTTCCCTCTGGAGCTAAGGGTTTTCTTCTCCCACATTTCTTTTTTTTTTTTTTTTAAATTTGCATATGGGCAGGAGGCACCAGGGATCGAACTCCAGACCTCCAGCATGGCAGGGCGGAGCTCTGCCTGCTGAGCCACGGTAGCCGCCCTTTTCCCACATTTCTGATGTAGTTTTATCACCTGGCAGCTTGAAGGAGACATCTAAACTGTTGTGTTTTGCCGCTGACTTGAGTTATAGTACTTCCATTTCTGTTTTTACTTTTCATTGCTGTTGGTTTGTTGTAAGAAATTTATAACTTGAGGGTGTTATTAGACCAAGGAAGAAGGGTTTTCCTTTGATCTTAAGTTGTCGCTTGCTAAATTATCTTACAGCTTCAACATACCTCGTGCAAAGAGAGAACTGGGTCAGCTGAACAAATGTACCTCCCCACAGCAGAAGCTGATTTGTTTGCGAAAGGTGGTGCAGCTAATTACACAGTCTCCTAGTCAGAGAGGTTTGTGCTTGGGGAGGGACCTGGCAGTGGGGTGGATGTGTACAAATGATGGAAAGGCCTCTTGCGGGGCAGGGCTGTCTTAAAGGATCATGCAGATGGAGGTGATGTTTGGCCAGTGTGAATGCACCCAAGTCTGTGCATTCATACTGAACCTAACGGGTGGGCAGATAAGGCACAATTCAGGTACAAAGATGGTGGTGAGGAACCAGCAGCTCTCAAAATGAGCCAGTCTGGTGGTGTATATATGGTACAGAGTCATTGTAGTGTTGAAATACAGTTATCCCTAGTTTCTTATATGTTTGAGATTTTCCATTTTAAAGAGTAAACCAAACATCCATAAATGAATATTCTTGTTCTTAGGAAATGTATGGGAAGTATTATGTGTTCAAGGAACATAGTGTATACAACCTACTCTCAAGGTTTTGAAAATAATGTAGGTAAATAAACAGATGATGGATGGATAGTTGGATCCATCCTTCCAACTATGGATGGATAGTTGGATGGATAGGTAGGTAGATAGATAAAACGATACGGCAAATGTGGCAAAATGTTAAAATTGGTGGATCTGGTATGGGGGGTTATGTTGTAGTTCTCTGTATGGGTTTTGTATTATTTTTGCAATTGTGCTCTGAGTTTGAAATTATTTCAAAGTAAAAATTTTAGGGAAAAACCTGTAACCAAACAAAATAAGCTAAGGAAAAAGTAATGAGGAGGAGGCAGATCTATGGGTGTAAAAAGAAGAGGATCATGAAGATACTAATAGTGAAATGACAAATGTGTGTGTGTGTGTCACACTTCCAACAGCATTAAAGAAAGGGGGGGAGGATTATTGATCCATTCACTCAATTGTGGGTCCATGGACTATCTCTGGAAACAGAAAGGAGCAACAGTAGCCTCTGGGAAAGGAGACTGGGTGGCAGGGATGGGAGAGATATTCACACTTTGCTCCTGTGAACTTTTAAACATGTAATGAACTGTGTAAACAAAATTTCAAAATGAAAAAATCTAACGCCATGTGGGCATCAGATCCACAGTGTTTAAAACAGAAATGACCTCAGGAAGAAAGAGTCTTTTGCTTCATCTTTGCTTTGTTCCCACCGTTGCTGAATTGCCTCACTGTCCAGGGAGGTGGCAAGGGGCAGTCTCCTTGGAGTTACCTTCTTTTGTACATGTTCTGAAAGTGCTCAGTCTTCTTTTTCCCTCCTGAATCTGATATCTCATCAGGGCGCTCTGAAGGAAACTGTGCAGTTAATTTCTCCCTGAAGTATAATCTTACTGAATTGTGGTTTTGTGGGTTGCATGGCGGCAGGGAGTTGATACGCTTGATGGTTCGTTTGCGTCTCATGATGGTCTTTGAACACATTTTCCCCCCTTTCAGTTAACTTGGAGACCATGTGTGCTGACGATCTGCTATCAGTCCTGTTATATTTGCTTGTGAAAACAGAGATCCCTAACTGGTAACCTTTTTTTGTTAAAAATCCTTTTTAAAAATGGCAGTATTGGGTGGTGCAATGGTGGCAGAATTCTTACCTGCCAAGCCAGAGACCCGGGTTTGATTCCTGGTGCCTGCTCATGCAAAAAAAAACCCGCAGTATTGTACTGTGGTAATTTTCAGTATAACTCTAGAAAAAGCTTTAATATAATTGAGTGCTTCCTATGAGCCAGGTACTGCGCCTCCCCTCCTTTTACCTGCAGGGTGGTGCCTATCATTCCATCTACCAGTGGGATTACCATGGCCCTGAGAGCTTAGTTTCCTTTTCTGGAACACACAGCTGGTCACTGGCTACACTGCAAGCTGACTCCAGTTCCACTGGCCTTTGCAGCTTACTTTACAATATGCAGCTTTCTAACAAGTAGTTTGACTTTACTTTCCTGGTTTCACATACTCTAAATAGGAAATATCCTCTTTCGAACTTATATAGGAAGTATACACAAGTATAAGATGTTATACTATATTGGGGTCTATATTGTGCATCTCAGTGTTTTTGTTTTTGTTTTTTTTTTGGTGCATGGTCCGGGAATCGAACCCGGGTTTCCCATGTGAAAGGCAGACAGTCTAACCACTGAACTACCTGTGCACCCCATCTCAGTCTTTTTTAATCTCTGTAAGTGTCCCTGTGCCCTTCAGCCACTGCTGTGCGTATCAACTTCCCAGACAGCACTGACGGGCCTGGCACAGGTCAGCTGCAGGGCAGTGGCCCTAGCTGCCCAGAGACAGAGATCTCACTGGCTTGCTTTAGGCATTTGATGAGTCACACAAGCCAGTAGCATTGTGTTTGCAGCAGTGTGAATTGGGTACACAACAATAAAACTTCTTTCCTCCTTTTGTTAGGATGGCAAATTTGAGTTACATCAAAAACTTCAGATTTAGCAGCTCAGCAAAAGACGAATTGGGATACTGCCTGACCTCAGTTGAGGCTGCAATTGAATACATTCGACAAGGAAGCCTCTCTGCGAAACCACCCGTAAGATCTCCTCCTGCCCTGGCCTTTTCTTTGTGGGTGTCCTACCCTTCTCAGAGGGTTTGGGGCTGATGTGGGGTAGGGGCATTCTTCACTGGTTGCCTAAGAATGGGGCCTCTGCTGTCGGGGGACTGTGAGGCTTGAAAACGACCCAGCGGGCCGAACCCACGCACCTAGTTGACTGAGAGATCGGCAGGTTGTCGCTGGGACCCACACCGTTAAGGCCCTGCTTCCTTAACCTCTGTCACTCTCAGAGGGAAATGGGGAGAAGTTGGTTTCTCAGAAAAGGAAGCCACAAGGGGTGGATTTGGATGTTTTGGCCGTGACAGGCAAGAAATGAGCCTCTTCATCTGTGCAGTGTTAGGGTTCGGTGGCCCCACGGTGATTTTCCTGGTAGGTTGGTGAGCTTTGCCTCGGGAGGGTGATTCTGTGTCTACGTGAACTGTGAGAGCCTTAATCTAAGATTGCATTGCTGACTTGTCTGATTTCCTACCAACCAGTAAAATGTGACAGTGTGCCCAGAGATTACAAACTTGAAATCAGTAACATTTAGATTTCTATATTACAAACCAAGAATCCTAAGAATTGAGTATTCATGTGTTCTCTGTTTTTTACTGATTTGAGAATTTCCTAAAATAATAAGTTAAAACCTCTGGGAAAGAGGCCTGTCCAGATAGGTGCACTCAGGTAAAAGAACTGACTTCATTCACTATTAACATTTTTATTTATTTTCAGTCTTTTTCTTATCCATGTATATTTTACATAATTAAAATGATATTGTATATTGCTTATTGTTTTTGTCCCAAAAGAATACATTTTTTTCCTGAATAAAAGACTAATATTTGCTTATAAATAATATTTCAATATATAAAGAGCAGCAAAAAACAACAAAAAACCCTTTATAACCTCATAAGCCAGGGATGACTTTTATTAACATTTTGTTATATATCCTTTTTCTATGTACATACAATTTTATTTTTAACCAAAATTTGAAATCATACTGTACTTTCTGGGTGGTAGCCCGACAGTATCATGGTATTTGATGAAGATTTAATTTCTGCTCTTATCTGGGGTGTTAAATGATCCCCATGCCAGTGCGTGGGTGAAATTAGAGGTTGTCCATCCCATCTCAGATGTGGCTGGCCAAAAAGGTGTGTCCTTCTGCCATGCTGTTTCTGTACTTAAGGGAAAAATCAGTGAAATTCTTGAACATGTGTGGTCACGTAACTCTGTGTGCACGTGAGTGCAGAATCAGAATTGCTGTTCATTTCCGTAGATTTCTTAGTTTGAATCATCTTCTGCAGGGCTCTGGACCGTGCTATGCTCTCATGGTGTCTGAGTGGTTCCCGTGATGGCACCCCCCGCCCTTCTGGTTCCTTTCCATTGGATTGGTCTGGGAGGCCACTGCCCTCCTGGCCCCACAAGCCTGCAGGGGAACCTGGCCTGATGGCCCCATCTGGAGCCAGGGGCGTCCCTGTCACCTGGAGGTGTCCCTGCCTCGAAAGTTCCCTTGTACCCCCTAAGAGACCATTCTTTGGTGCTGAGGCAGAAGGCCAAGGCTTTCAGGCCTTTGGCCAGATTGTAAGGAAGTGGCTGTTAAAACAGCACCGGTCAGCTTCTCGGGCACACATTTCTATTTTTTTTCTTGTTAAGCTATTTATTTTGAAATAATTTCAAACTTACAGGACAATTGCAAAAATAATACAGGACATATACAGGCGCTCCACCATACCCCTGATACCCAGATCTGCCAATGTGAACATTTTGCCACATTTGCTGTATTATTCTATCAGTCCGTCTGTCTATTTATCTGTATCTAATTATCTACTTACCTACATGTTTATTAATCTCTTTTCTAAATATTTGAGTGTAGGTTGTATACATCATCCTCCTTGAGCATAATACTGCCATGTATATATCTTAAGAAAAAGAATATTCACTTATGTAACTTCCTTAAGTGCAGTTATCAAGAACTTTAACGTTGACACAAAGCTTTCATTCTGTTTTTCATTTTTATCCATATATCCCAATAATGTGCTTTTCGGCCTTTTCTCCTACATTATTTGATATAGTCCAGGATCATGTATTACATTAATTGTTATTGTCTCTTTAGTTGCTTTTTTTTTCTTTTTAACTGTAGAAACATACATACAATATAAACTGACTCTGAGCTGTTTGGCTATAAATCGCTATAAAAGGCAGATTATTAGAGTGAGCATAGCAGCTAGGAGCAAAAATGGCTGTAATTCTGAGGTACTTGTGTTCATTTGTTGAGTTGGCTTTCATAGGGGGCTGGCATGAGGGACCCTGCCTTGACAGAGGACCCCAGAAATGGTCAACTCCTGGAGGTGCTGTTGGCTCTATTTTTAGCTGTTGTCTTAAGTCAGAGCTTGAAGGCTGCATGCAGAGGGTCTTATCCCACAGTGTTGTCAGGGTTTGGTGAATTCTTCTGGCAGCAGCTGGCCTGTAAAAAAAAATCTCCTTTATGTCAAGACTCTTTATAAGAAAGCTAATTTGTCATCAGACAGTTTAGACGCAGGTGTTCAAATGTGCAGTGAAGTGTCTTGCTAGAAATTATTTCTTAAATACGAATCATTTTTAGATTTTTATATATGGGTAAACATTACTTGGAATAGGAAGATCTAAATTAGTTAACTGGGGTGGATCCTTGAATGCCAAATTGATCTGGGGTTAGAGAATCTGTGCCCATGTCAGGAACTCCCCTAGTGTCCTCCTGGACTCTGGGCCAATGGCAGTACTGTCTGCCCTTTTATAATAAGTTTATGTTCACAAAGTAGGATCCCTCTGTCTCCTGCTGGCTGGCACTAGCAAAAATGGATCAGTTTGCTAAATGGTTCTGCTGTTTCTAACCCCTGCATAAAGCAGCAGATGAGTGGGCTCTGTCAGCACGTGTTTGCCAGGGAAGAAGGCCAGGACAACCCCAGGTTCCCATCTGGGAAATGACGGTGCATATGCTACATTCCACATTCAGAGATGACACATTTCACACACACACACATGCACACGCATGCGCAGCAGGTATGCTGCCCCTTCCTTCTGGGATCCGCACCAGGAAACCGTCGTTAGAGCTGCCATCTGCTGAAGAACAACCCCACCAGGTTCTGCTGTGTCCCAGTGGGCCAGCCCAGGTGTGAGGGGGAAGGAGGCTGTCCTGGTCCTGTTCTGATCTCAGGGCCTCTCTTCTGAATGATCTGCCGGGACAGCTGGCAGTGTGGGAATAAACAAGTTGTTTGGTTTTCCTACAGGAGTGTGAGGGCTTCGGTGACAGACTATTCCTTAAGCAAAGAATGAGCTTACTGTCTCAGATGACTACAACGCCCATTGACTGCTTATTCAAGGTGAGACACCAAGAAGTCTTTGTGGGCAGAGACGTGTGAGGACCGCTCTGGCTTCCACACCACTAGTGTCTCTATAAAGAGCCACTTGAGTGGCCTCGTTTTGAAGTTGGAACAGCACGTCTCCCGCATCCCTTCCAACCTGCTGTGCAATGTGCTGTGCTATGGCCGCTGGACCGGTGCGACGGCACCTTCCCTCCACGGCTGCTGCCCAGGGTAGAGGATGGTGCATGGGGTTGGTGGGTGCGGCTCCTGCTTACTTGTGGGTCTGGGTGGCTCGGGGGGTGGTCCTCCTCCAGATCCCCCAGATCCTCCAGATCTCCACTTCCAGGAAGCACAGGGTGGTGAGTGGGGTGGGCCTTTGGAGAGCTTTGCAAGTTCATTTCTTGATGGTCTCCTGCTAATTGTCTCCGGGTGAACCTTTCCTAGCAAGCTGGGAAAATGCACACTCAAGCACAGAGCTGTGCTACCCCCTACTCCTGTTTGTTGCTTTGTGATTTTTGTCATGTTTTAATTATGGAAAATTCCCAACATTTACAAAAATGGAGTAGTATAATTAACACCCCTGGAGCCCTTACCCAGCTTCAGAAGGAACCAACATAAAGCCTGTCTGGTTTCGTCTTTACCCCCCACCCACCTTTCCCATCCACCCAGATTATCTTGCAGCAAATTCCAGAGAACAATTCATGCCATCCATATATGCAGATATGGACTTTCAAAGAGTTCATATCTTGGAAAATAAATAATCCTTAATACAGATGGTATGTTTGATGTCACTTTTTAGCACATTGCATCAGGGAGCCAGAAAGAAGTGGAACGACTTCTGAGCCAGGAAGACTGTGATAAAGATGCCATACAAAAGATGTGCCACCCCCTGTGCTTCTGCGATAACTGTGAGAAGCTTGTCTCTGGGTAAGAAGGTCCTGCTGGGCAGCGATGCTGGGAATAAGGAGACAAGGGCTCTGGGCTGAGTGTGAATAAGAAACTTGTCTTCACTGCACCGCAGCTTCCTTGGCTGTAAAATGGAGACAGTAACGTCTCCCGTGCTTACCTCTTTGGAGAATCAAATGGAATAGAGGTAGTGAAAATATTTGCACACTGCTGGCCTGGATGCCAGGGTAGTATTCAGAAGGGTGTTCAGAAAGTGAGTTTGGCATGGGAAGAATATCAGCTTCTCTTGCATAACACTTCTGGTTTCCCATTATCCTTGTCAGGGTTTTCTGCTGGATATAGAGGCCTGGAGGGGTGGGGCTGAATGAGGCACACTGGAGCCAGAGGCCTCAAATTCCTCCCTGCAGGAGACCCGGCAGGGGTTGGATGATCCCCCGGACATTGTAGAAGAGATGCAGCTTAGACCACATCCTGTGACCTGTCTCTAGTCCCTGGACTCTGGCATATCCAGCCTGGCCAGGGAGAGGCATTGTCATGCCATTCCTGGAGTGTACTTGCTGTAACTTTTCTCTGTTGTAGGAGGCTGAATGATCCTTCAGTTGTGACCCCATTCTCCAGGGATGACAGGGGTCATACACCGCTGCACGTGGCTGCCCTCTGTGGTATGTGGTCTTGGGCTAGCCTCTGTGGGTTATCACGGCAAAAGGACAGAGGCCAAGCTTACTGTTGCAGTGGCATTTGGGGTGGTGGAAAAGTGTGGCCCAGCCTAGAAGGGCTTCCCTGGAAGGTGGAGAGCAGCCACTGTTCCTCAGGCCTTGGGCCACTGACCTACCTCCTGGGCTGGAAGAGCATGTGCGTGTGGCTCTCACTGATGCCTAATGCTGCCCCTGGGCTGGTGCGCCAGTGGAGGAAGGCTTGACTCTGAGCTATGAGAATGGTCTCAGAATTGTCAGTGTGGGGTTCTTATGGTCCTGCTTTTTTAGAGATAATTTTATTGTATTTTAAAGTGCATATGCGAGGTAGAAAACACACCTCCCCCAATATCACCTGCCTTCTTCTGTCTCAAAGAGATCATTTTGATTTATGGTTGTTTGGAATTTCTGCATGTTTGCATGTGTGTATATATAAAATACATGATAATGTGGAGCGCATACTTTTCTGAACTGTGCCTTTTTCACTTGGCAATGTATAGGAACATTTCTCCTTGTCAGTATTTTTTTAATGGTTGTGTAGTAGTCCATCTTGTGATTCGATGAGCTGATGGCTCTTCTGTGGATGTCTAAGGCTCTTTTCCTTCACCTTTTATTTCTGGGATGCATACTTGAGTTGAGTTCCCTCCAAGGGCTACCCCAAAATGTTCTGAGTCTGCAGAGTCTGTCAAAGCAGAAAAATCTCTCCTAGTAGGTCTCATGCCTGGTAATCAGAGTGTAAAACCCCATTTTGGTTTTGTTTTCAGGATGTGAAAGGCCTCTCCCCTTTTCTCCTCAGTAGTGAAGTTCTTCTGTTCTGCAGGCCAGGCCTCCCTCATTGACCTCCTGGTTTCCAGAGGTGCCGTGGTGAATGCCACTGACTACCATGGATCCACTCCACTGCACCTCGCGTGCCAGAAGGGCTGCCAGAGTGTGACGGTGAGCAGCCGTCCCACCCCGCTGTGAATGTGGCTCACACAGGATTGGCTCTTCGTGCTGATGCTGTGGTTGTACTGGCTGTGCTGTGTGCGTGTCTTCAGCTGGTCTCTATTTTTCCACCCTAGCTCTCCCGCAGCCCTACACTTGGGGCTGCGAGTCTGAGGCACGGCCCTGGGTGGAGGTGGGGGTGGGGGGCTGGTCCCTGGACAAAGCTATAAAGTTTATAAAGGTTTGAAGTGTCATCATAATCAGGGGTAAGAAAGGGTGTAGTCGTCGACTTTTATTAATTTCTAAACATTTTGTAAGGAAGGGTGGGAGTGATGATATAATTTTAATAGTAATATAAGTAAATAAGATTTAAAGTGGGAACTAGTTACCTCCGCCTTCTAGGACTGAAGGCCACACTTCCTGAGGAAGCTTGTGGCTGCGCTGCCAGTGTTGCATGCACTCATCTCTTTTCCTCTCTTTGGAAGCTGCTGCTGTTGCACTACAAGGCC
>PVIY010043586.1:0-20233 GCA_004026745.1 Myrmecophaga tridactyla
AATGAGGAAAAAAAAAAAAAAAAAAGATACCTTTATCATAGGTAAAATTGGCAATGATTTAAATAAATGATAAGAGCTAATGTTAGCAAGAGTACATGACACAGAAACACTCACCTAGTAATGGTGTGAGTTTACTCTGGTACAATCTATTTTGAAAACCAATTTAGCAGTGTGTGTTAGTAGCCTAAGACTTTCAAGAATTAAGTTAGTAATTTAGATAAAGATGCATGTGGCATCACTGAGAGTATAAAATGCCTGGAATTGCATTTTACCTGAAATATTGGTTAACTAAATTACTCTACAGTTTTATGATATAATTAAATGCCAAGTTGTGGTGTGTGTGTGTGTGTTTGTGTGTGTGAGAAGAGTTTTAAATATATATATATTCTTTGACCTATTAATCCTGATAAACATTCTTCCTGTAATGATGGGCACACTAAGATTTATGTGCAAGAATATTTATTACAACATTACAAATAATATTTGAAAGAAGATTTTAAGATATATTTAGAATTTTTATGTTATAGAAATGAATCTAGTAATTAAAATCATACAGCATACTTTAAAAAATATTGAATGATATATTTTTAAAAGCCCCTTGGAAAAAATGATAAATGAAAATACAAAAAGCAGAAAAGTGTTGCACACTTTTCAGATTTGGTATATACATATATGTAAATATAAAAATGTTCACAATAAAAAAATCCAACTAAAAATATTGTTGGAGTGGACTGTGAGAAGATGCAGAGGGGGATATTTCAGGAATTAGTCACTCCACAAAAACAACCATTAAACTGGCAGGAATTGTCTGGATTTACAATTTTGGAACTCTGACAACTAGTGGAACACTGCCTAGGGTCCAGGGAAAAGCTGGAGAAGAGGCTGGGTGAATTTTACCCTCCTGCAGCAGCTACCTTCCCATATTCCCCCATGACAGGCAGTAGTGGGGACTACAGCACGGGCTCTTGATACAGTGGGTGCCGGGGTGGCCTGTATGGACCTAGTCACCCCAAATCTGGGAGTGTGTGATCTGCTTGCTGATCACAGCTCTTAAACACTTACTTCTGATCTTTGGAGGGTCTGTTGAAGGTGACCATGGATCTAACCCCTTCAGGCAAAAGCAGCAGAAGAGTCTTAAAAGACAGTACCTAATTTCTCTCTCTTTTCTCCTTTCATTTCCTGTTTAAGATAAAAAAAAATAGTATGGAAATCATAAATTAATGGTTCAAGTCCCCAACAACAAAAAAGCAAAACAAAACAGGATAAAAACCTAACAATCCCAGAGGAGTGGAAGACCTAGATTTCCTGAGTTACAAGACGATAATGAGCAAAATGTCCAACGATCAACAACAACAACGAAATACAAACCACATGAAGAAATAGAAAAATATGACCCATTCACAGGGGGAAAAAATGAAACTATCTCTGAGGAAGTTCATTTGTTGTCACAATTAATCAAGGACTTTAAATTAACTGTCTTAAATATGGTTAATGAGCTAAAAGAATCCATATACAAAGTACTAAATGAAATTGGGTTGTCTGAACAAAAAAAAGAGATAGAAATTATAAAAAAAGAGCCAAACAGAAATGCTGGAGCTGCAAAGTACAATAATTTAAGTGAAAAACTCATTAGATGGATGCAAAAGCAGATATGAAATGGCAGAAGAGAGGATCAGTGATCTTAAAGATAAAACCATCGAAATTAGCTAATGTGAGAAGCAGAGAGAAAAAAATAATGATGGAAAATAAACAGAGCTTGGGGGACATGTAGGCCACCATCAAGCATACCACCAAACATATCATTAGCATCTCAGAAGGGCAAGAAAGAGAGAAAGGGTCAGAAAATGTATGTGAAGAAATAATGGTAAAAAATTTCCTAAATGTGATGAAAGATATTAATGTATATATCCAGGAAGCTCAGTTAACTCCAAGCAAGATAGTCAAAGAGATCTACAAGAAACACATTATAGTGAGATTGTCCAAATGCAAATACACAAAGAGGATTTTGAAAGAAGCAAGAGAGAAGGAAGTTAACACATATAATGATCAATAACAAGAGTAAAGGAACTGTCAACAAGAATTCTACATCTGACAAAATTATCCTTAAAAATGAAGGAGAAAGTAAGACATTTACAGAAAACAAAATCTGAAAGAATTCATTACCAGAAGAACTACCCTGTAAAAAATTCTAAAAGGAGTCTCTTTAGGTTGAAATGAAAGAACACTAGACTGTAGCAGAAAGTCACAAGAAGAAATAAAGAACATTGATAAGACAACTTTATAGAGAAATATAAAATTCTATATTATTATACTTATGGTTTGTAACTGCTTTCCCACCCCACCCTCATACAACTTAATAGGCAAATATGCTAAAAATACCTAAAAACTACATCAATGTGCGTACAATGAATAAAGATGTAATTTGAGATAATAACAATATAAAGTGAGATGGAGATGTATATGGAGATTTTGAATACTACTGAAAACACAATGGAATTAGTCTAATTAGGTTGTTTTAATTAAAATGTTAATGGTAATTAAAAAGGCAATCACTAAGAAAATAAAAATATAGAGAAAAGAAAAAATGGAATGAAAAACATAAATTACAAAAAGAAACTAAATGCAAAAAAGGCAATAATTGGGGCGGGCCACAGTGGCTTAGCAGGCAGAGTTCTTGGTTGCCATGCCAGTGACCTGGGTTCGATTCTCAGTACCTGCCGATACAAAAAAAAAAAAAGAAGGCAATAACTGAAGAACAAAAAGACAAGATTTACATAAAACAAATAACTAAATTGTAGAAGTAAATCCATCCTTCTTTGCTATTACCATAACGTAAATTAAGGCAGAGATGGACAAATTGGATGAAAAAAAGATGAACCATTTATATACTGTCTGCAAGAATCTCACTTTATATACATTGACACAAGGGCATTGGATGTCAAGGGTGGAAAAGGATTCCATGCACACAATAATTAAAAGAGAGCTAGAATACTTATATTATTGTAAAACAGAACAGACTTTAAGTCAAAAAAGTTTACAAGAGCCAAAGAAGGATATTTTATATTGATAAAAGTTTCAGTCCAGCAAGAAGATAGAACATTTATAAAGATCTATGTACCTCACAATAGAGATCCAAAATATGTAAAAGAAAAATTGGAATAACTGAAGGGAAAATAGGTAGTTGGATAGTTCAATGCACCATTTTTGACAAATCACAGAGCATCTAAACAGAAATCACTAAGGCAAAAAGAAGGAGAACCACACTATTAACCTAATGGACATATTCAGTATACTTACTCCATCCAACAAGAAGAGAATCCACATTCTTCTCAAGCACACGTGGAACATTTTCTAGGATAGACCATATGTTAGGCCATAAATCAAATCTTAATACATTTCCAAAGGGTGAGATCATACAGGTTGTCTTCTCAGATCACAGTGGAATAAAAGTAATTCAATAATAGAAGGAAAAGTAGAAATTTTATAAATATATGAAAACTAAACATACTATTAAATGACCTAAGTATCGAGGAAGAAATCAAAAGGGAAATTAGCAAAATCTTCAAAAAAATTAAAAATGAAACTGCATTATGTCAAACCTTATGAGATGCAACTACATCAGTGCTCAGAGAGAAATCTATAGCTCTACAGGCCTACATTGAAAAATAAGAAGGGCCACAAATTAAACTTGACTTCACAGTTAAAGAAATTTGAATAAGAAGAGCAAACAAACTTAAAGAAAGTGGAAAGAAGGAAATAATCAAGATTGGAGCAGATATAAATGAAATGTAGACTAGAGAAACAAAATAGAGACTCAGCAAAACTAAAAGTTGCATGTTTTTGGAGAAGAAATATACAATGAAGAAAAAACCTTTAATCAAACTGACAAAGAAAGAGAGAGAAAACACAAATAACTAAAATTGGGATTGAAATTGGAAGCATTGCTACCTGTATTTCAAAAATAAAAAGGATTACAAGAGGATATATGAATAATTATATACCAACAAATTAGAAAACCTAACTGAAGTTGAAAAATTCCAAGAAAAATACAAATAGCCTAAACTGATGCAAGAAGAAATAGACCCATAACAAGAAATAGACCTAAAATAGACCTATCAAAAATAAAGAAAATGAATTAGTAATTAAAACCTCTCCACAAAGAAAAGTCCAGGACCAATGGTTTCACTGCTGAATTCTACCAACCACTTAAGTAAAATTTAACACCAATCTGGCAAACAGGACACAATAATATATTAAAGGATTATATGCCATGACAAAGTAGAATTTTTCCAGGAATGCAAAGATGGTTGACATAAGAAAATTGATAAATACAATATAACACATTAATAGAATGAAGGAAAGTAAAAACACAGAATCATCTCAGATTTGCATTTGACAAAATCCAGCATCCTTTTATGCCAAAGGAACTCAGAAAACTAGGAATAGTAGGGAACTTTCTCAACATGATAAAACACATTTATGAAAAACTAACAGGAAACATACTCAATGGTGAAAATTTGAAAATCCCCTGTACCCAAGATCAGGAACAAGAAAATGATGCACCCTTTCACCACTATTATTCAACATTGTACTGGAAGTTCTGACCAGACTAATCAGGCAAGTGAACAATTAAAAGAAAACAAATAAAAAAGTAAGAAGTAAAAGTATCTCTATTCACAGATAACAGAATCCTATATATGGAAAATCCCAAAGACTCCACAAGAAAACTACTAGAACTAATAAATGAATTAAGGAAAATTGTAGGGTACAAGGTAAACATGAATAAGTCAGATGTGTTTCTATATATCTACAATGAACCATCTCAAAGGTAAATCTAAAAACAATTCCATTTAAAATAATATCTATGTTCTAAAAAATGATCTTGGTGATGAATATACAACTATATGATGCTACTGTGAACCATCGATTACACACCTTATATGGAATGTTTGTATGTTAAGAATGTTTGTGTTTATATGTTGTTTCATCAGTAAAAATATTTTAAAAATAACACCTAAAAGAATAAAATACTTAAGAATAAATTTAACCAAGGAGGTGAAAGACTTGTACACTGAAAACTGTAAAATGTTATGTTAAAAAATTACAGAAAACCTAAATAAATGGACACATATCCATTGTTCATGGGCTGGAAGACTTATTAAGATGTCTGTACTGCCTAAAGCAATCTAGAAATTCAACAGAACTCCTATCAAATTTCCAGCAGCCTTTTTTGGCAGAAATGGACAACTTAATCCTCAAATCATATGGAATCGCAAGGGGCCCTGAATAGCCAACACAATCCTAAAGAAGTATGAATGTGAAGGTCTCACAATTCCTGACGTCAAAACTACAGTAATTAAAACAGTATGGTACTGACATATAAGGACAGATATGATAGAACAATGGAATAAAACCGAGAATCCAAAGATAAATCCACACATAACGACCTGTTGATTTTAGACCTGGATGCCAAGTCCATTCAATAGATGAATAATCACCTCTTCAACAAATAGTGCTGCAACAACTGGAAATCCCCAAGGAAAATAATGAATATTGCCCTGTACCTCTCATTATATGAAAAGTAATTCAAAATGGATCAACAACCTAAATATAAGTGGTTATGCTATAAAACTCTTACTGGATAACATCTTTAGGAAATTGTAGTAGGCCATAGACTTTTAGATTTTACAGCAAAACACAAGCAACAAAAGAAAAAATACACGAAATGTATGTCACCAAGATTGTGTATCAAAGGGCTTTATCAAAAAAGTGAAAACATCAACCTACAGAATGGTAGAAAATATTTGAAAATCATATATCTGATAAGGTTTAACATTCAGAATACGTAAGAAACATCTATAACTCAACAACAAAGAGATACACAATCCAATTAAAAAAATGAGCAAAGGATTTGAACGGGCATTTCATCAAAGAAGATATTCAAATGGCCAATAAATATATGAAAAGTTGCTCACAATTATTACCCATTAAAGAAATGCAGATTAAAACTTCAATGAGAGTTCACTTCACATCCACTTAGAATGGCTATGATTAAACAATATGAAAATAAATGTTGGCAAGGATGTGGAAAAGTAGGAATCTTCATACATTGTTAGTGGAAGGTAAAATGGTGCAGTTTCTGTAGAAAAAGGGTTGGAAGGTCCTCATGAGGTTAAATATAGAATTACTATATGCCCTGGTATTTGCACTCTTTGTATACACCCGCAAAGAATTGAAAGCAAGGGCTAGGACATTTGAACACCAGTATTCATTGCAACATTATGAGCAGTAGCTAAAAGGTGGACGCAACCCAAGTGTCCCTCAACACTTGAACGGATAAACATAATGTGGTATATGTCTATATCCCTTCAGCCATAAAAAAGAAATAAAATGCTGATATGCTACAACCAGAACTGTAACTAAAAATATCATACTGAGTGAAATAAACCAGACTAATTTTGTAAATATGGCAAATATTGTTTGATTTCTCTTCTATGAAATACTTAGGATAAGCAAATTCTAGAGACAGAAGGCAGAATAGTGGTTACCAAGGGTGGAGAAAGGTATAATTCAAGTGCATTAAGTTAATATGAGTTTTGTTTAGGGCTGATGAAAATACTGTGGAAATAGTGTTGAAAGTGAGACAGTATTGCCAATGTATTTAATACCAAAGAATTGTCCTCTTAAAATGGCTAAAATGATTTTCATATTACACATATATTACCACAATTCAACATTTAAAAAAAATGAAGTAATACAAAAAATAAAAGTTCCATTTATTTATGGGTTGACAGATGTAATTTTTTTCTTCATTACTCTGCTCTTTTCCAAATTTTCTACAGTGGAAGTGTTAATCTTATCACCAAAAAATATAATATTGTGTCATAAATGGTAGAGTAATTTCTAAATATGAAAGTGGTTTATATATATGATAAAATTACATGAAAAATATTTGTCTTTGACAGATAATATTAAATTGATGGAAGGGGGTGTAAGGGTAGTTCATTGGCAGAATTCTCATGTGCCATAAGGGAGACCTGGGTTCGATTCCTGGTCAATGTACTTCACAAAAAACAAACAATCAAAACAAACAAACAAAAATTCAGCAAATGGTGCTGCAATAACAAGATACTCACGTGGAAAAATAATGAAATGTGACCCCACCCAAAAAAGCATACAATTAAAAAAAAACATAAATTGGATAGAACATACTATTTTTCAAATTTCATCTCACAGTGATTTTCTATTTCCCTCATTTTTTTCAAATATATTAATTATAATTCTGTAAGAAAGAGTTGACCCTTCTCCCCTGATTATTTATTCAGTCATTTAGTTTTGATAGTATGAGCTCATGGATACTTATTTTATTCTTGGGATTACAGTCCAATACTATCATAATTTACTGTGTCACTCATATTGTTCTAACTTTGGCCACTGTGAGGTTTTCTTGTCTGCCTCATGTCTTTTGATATGCCTGATGATGTGCACTTTAACTGCTCCCTTCTGTAACTTCCATGTAATAATTAGAGTATGGAAAGAGAAAAAGAGTGATTTCACAGTGGAGAATCTGGCAAACTTGTTCTTTACTATCAACGATAACAGAGCCAACAATTTGTCACCTTGAAATCAGCTATTCCTTTCATGATGTGATGAGAAAGACACTTTACCTCAATGGTATTGTTCCCTGAAATCCATATCCTCAGTCTAATCATTAGAAAACCTCAGAAAAAAAAATCTAACCAGTACTCTTCAAAGATGCAAAGGTCATGAATGACAAGGAAAACCAAGGGACTCTCATATAGTGAGAAAAACTAAAGAGATCTGAATACAAAATGCAATAGTATATCCTGGATTGGATTCTGTGGTAAA
The DNA here is from genome assembly GCA_004026745.1 of Myrmecophaga tridactyla. Taxonomy (NCBI): domain Eukaryota; kingdom Metazoa; phylum Chordata; class Mammalia; order Pilosa; family Myrmecophagidae; genus Myrmecophaga; species Myrmecophaga tridactyla. The sequence goes on from PVIY010043586.1 coordinate 7,870, forward strand.
AAAGGACATTAGTGAAAAGAAAAAAAAAAAAAAAACCTGTGATTTTCAAGTATAATTGGTAGTCTTGTTAATAGAATAGTACCTATATTAATAAATTAATAAATTAATTCTTAAAAGTATTGTGGTTATAAAAATGCAACCATTAGGTGAAGTTGTGTAAAGGTATATAGGAACTCTCTGTGCTATCTTTGTAACTTTTCTGATAATTGGAAATCATTTCAAAATAAAATGTGCAAAGCTGGGACATGTTTCCTACATGCAGGAGTTCTAGTTCACACGCTGTCATGAAAAATGAGTGCCCCCTGTATGTATGTGTCATCCCCTATCATAGAACCTAGAGCAAAGTGTACACTGAATAAATAGAAGCTTCAGTTATTATTTCAGAATAGCGATAAGTTATGGTGAAAATGTAAATGAATGCCATATTCTATTGGAATTTAATACCAGGAGGAGGAATTTGCATTTAATATCATAGGCAGTATATAATCACTGAAACATTGTGTGAAAATACTGACAGTACTTCTGGGCACACAAAAGAGTTATCTTATATAGTGATGTTATCTAAAGGAAATGAAGATCATCGATCTACTTCTATGCAGCCAACTTGGAGGAGGGAATGAGATTAAATATTGCTTTATAGAAAGAAATGTCTTGCTAGAATACTGAATTATCCTTCGTGAATATCTCTGTAACCAGTGATGTCTTTGATTTTTCTTTTCTTGCTATGTTGACTATTCTTAATATTGAAGACTTGCAAGGAGTCCTGGCTGAGTTAATGCCTTTCATGACTCTTTTATCCCATCTCTGATTTAGTGAGCTCTATTGAACCAACAGCGAAGAATTGATGGAGAAATTAATGCACTTCTTTTGAAATCTCTGTTCAGTTGGTTGTCCAACCATATTAGTAAAGAGAATGTGCATCTGTCAGAATGGGAAAAGGGAGAAAATATTCTTCGTTTGAAGGGCCTGTGTCCATTTGACAGATTCTAGTCAAGTGAAAGTGGTCGACAGTGATTCTGACTTCAAAAGGCAGATCTTGCAAGGATTTCTGCTTAAAGCTACGGGGCATAAGCACTTCTCTTGACTCCAAGAACTATGGAACTCAATCAGAGCTTTTAGTCTCATGAACCTGGCTAGACAATGTAGAGCAATTAGAAAATTTAAATGATATAAATGTTTCAAGTTGCAAATAAGCAAAAAACTTGTTCTAATTACTTGGAAAACAAGTGATCTATTTACTGATTGGCTCAGAAAACACTGCATTGAGCCAACAATTAAAACTCAATAGTTATTAATGTTTCACCTTTCTGTATCATTGACAAGGTAATCTGTGATTCTATTAAACAAATATTTGAAATTGTTACAAAATTATCTCATAGCCCTAAATTAGAATAAAACGTGAGCAACATGCATATGAAAGTGATTTATTAAATTCTTTATTAAGCAATAGGTCACATACTAATTCTTTTAAGTACAGGGCAGATAGGACAGTGAATTTTTCATGGTTTTACCAAGTATTTAACAATAGCTAAAATATGTTGGCTCCAGAATAATTAACAAATAGGCATTCAAATTTTGAAACTGTCCTTAAACAATATAGGAACCCAACAGATGATTTTAGTTTTAAATAATTAAGGCAAGCCTAAAATGCAAATCTAAATGAACAGAATCCAAAACTTTGATGAATATAAAACTGCAAATCACACAAAAAGAACAAGAAAACATTCTATTAAAAAACATGTGGGTGCATGGGTGGTTCAGTGGTAGAACGCTCGCCTTCCATGGGGGAGACCCAGGTTCAATTCCCGGACCATACACACATGCACACACGCACACAAAACAACCAAAAACAACATGTTGTGATTAGGCAGGCATTTGGCAACTAAAAATTACAGGCAAAGAGGCACATTTTCTATGAAGAAAACATAATATTAAATTTAAACACACTGTGACATTTCCCTGAACTTCAACTACTTGAATGAAATGATAAAAACTGATTTCATCTGCATTACAGGCACTAGTGCAGAAAGTCATGCAATTCAATTATATTTCCATAGTATTCCATAACATTGTATTTGCATTTTAGAGGCTCAGATTTTTTTATATGGTACATATTTAGATGGGATATTATGCATCTTCCTCACCTCTTTCTTTCTTTCTTTACATTAGTAGTCCACCTCCTGTGCAGAAAATCACTTTGCGCTTGGAAAATCCCAGCATTTAAAATTGTTTTGGCAACCTGCTAAGGGACCCAGTCCAAAACTCTTTGCCGTGAAGACAACTATGCCTATAAAGAGATAATTGTGCTTCCTGCTTCTGTCTTCTTTAGACTGTGTAAACAATGAAGAGGGAGCTGGAAAAAGCTCAAATAACACAATCTGCTTGGATATATTTCCTCTCTGTAAACCCAGGAAGAATCAGAATGTACTTAAGTATATTCCATTGAAAGATATCCAGAAACATCTTGCTACCTACTTCTCGAATAATAAATATTTGAGTTGACAATATTGTGTAAAGCTACCACCTCATTTTGTTGGTCTTTTTTAGAGTAACTGAGCAATAACACTGAGCAATAACATCTGCATAACCTGTTTGAATAAGTTCACCTGTATCTACTAAAGCTAGATATATCACTTTATGGCAGAGAAAAAGAATGAACACCATGAGTTTTTGTAGTAAGGCCAATCCACAGGCACCGAAGCCAGGTTTTTTGTAACATGTTTCTATTCCACAAAACCTATGCAGAAAGGGAAGACCGATGGACAGTGAAGCAGCTGAAACGAAGTGACTGTAGCAGGAGTGTGAATGTATTCAGTGGTTGCTCCCAAAACACAGTGGGAATCACTGACATACCCTATTGACATACGGTGTTTTATGACGACAGTTTCTACCCAGCAGAAAAAGGCAATATGCAGCTCAAGAAGGATAAAGCTCCCACAAACTTTATCAATCTAAGATACAATATTGATTTTGGTTAAAAAGATACCTTCAAATGCAGTATCAAATAGTCAATAGCTATAAGGAAGCCATTTTAGTTAAGATATAGCACAGAGAGAGCAGTGATCTCTATAAAAAATGTTCTGGGTAAAAGCTGAAATGAGCCCATAGAATCCAATGCTTATCAATTGGTTGGGTTGAAGGTCTAATGGGTCTTACTGGTATGGCCCTATAATGTGGAATGCAGAACACATTCAGTATATATATTCTGAATGGTTATTTTTGAACTGTAACAGTCATTGAACTAAACAGCTACATAAAGCACATAATTGACTGACTCTATTATGGTCTCCAAATCAAGGATGATCATTTGGAGATCTTCAAAGAAGCAAGGATGACCCAGAGTCAATGTTGGACAATTCCAGGCTAACTGTCACAGACTCTATCTAAGAGAATGAGCAAGCTGAATTCATCTCGTTCACTAAAGTTGCCATGATGCTTACCACACAAACACTGCCACCAAAGCAAAGCATATACCTGCAGGACAGAACAATCTGCATCCCACCCCATGTCAGTTGCTCAGAGCAGTGTTATAACACATATTGGTGAATAATGTCCTAGCTGTTGGTGGGCAAAGAGGAGAAATCACATAAATATAAAATATGATTTTAAGAATGTTTTGTTCCTCACATTTCTATCACATATATTGTCCTAATTATCAGGGTTTTTTTATATGACAGGCCTAGGAACGATATTGAGGTTGTAGGGGACAAGTTTTAGTCCCATTGGTTTAGCAGAAATAAGCATTATAATAAATGCATATTTCTTCTAGCTATTCCAAAATGGAATATATGAGAAACATATAACAGTGAAAAGTCATGGATTGAAGTCGTAGTTTTTTTAGTTGGTGAACTACTGTACTTGGAAGAATATGTTATAAGCCACTTGACAAAAAAGAGCAACTAGACTATAAAACTGATTGAGAAAATAAAAAAAGTATTAAAAGCCAGAATGAAAGTAAGTAATGAAAGGTTTTTAGTACCAAGACATTGAGTGGAATCCATTAAGAATGGAAAATTAGATTGGGGGTGTACTTGTAGAGCTAATATTGTGCAGCATTCTGATTCTATATGTAATCCAAAAGGTCTGAAAATGTTAGGGTTGATGAACACAATTTTAAAAGGCAGAGAGAAAATAAATGACCAGCGATGCAGAAGAGAATATAAGAATTAGTGAGAGGCATTGCTGAAAATAAGGAATTCTCAGCTACAATTTCTTCTATAGGTATCGAGTGGTAAATGTTCACAGATGTGGGTTTATGTGCACAATAAAATTAAAGTGTATATAAAATCTGTTAGTGATAAATAAGAGAGATACATTTCTATGCATAAATGAAAAACAGCATACAATTTAATTACAGACAGTATGTGCCTTGTTAATATCGATACAACCAGAGAAGGAAGTGAGAAGTGGAGAAACAAACAATAAAGCTAAAAATAATTTTAAAGATTAAAGTAATGTAATTCAAAGGCAACACGATAAGCAGTGACAGTCATTTTAATTACTGTCACACAGCAAATAGTAAACAACAGTACCAGCTTTCAAGTTCTGTCTGTCTAGCACTGCATAAATCATTTCTCAGTTTGCTTTGATCCAATAAATAAGATTTATGTGAGTAAGTAAGGAGTACCTCAATTGCTCCTCTACAAGGACTGAAACTATACAATATGAAGTAAACGGTTTGGACAAGCAGTTGCACCAAGAGGTGACTTGATATGTGAGCTTCTAAGAACTTTAATCTATTCCGTCAAGTCATAGAGAAAAATATACAACTTCAGTATTAAAGTGAGGTTAATATGTAAACACAGCTTCAAAATAAGTCCCTTAGCTCTTCCTTCAATCCAGTTGCTCTTAAGCTCCTCCTGTACTGAAAACCAGGGACCACCTTTGTTCGTAACACGACTCTAATCATCCTAACTACACCAGGACACAGAAGATTATAAAACGTTTCTTATAAACTCTCATTGGAAGTATAATAAGGCACGCCTGCCCATGGGCAGCCTTGGTGAAGGAGGCCAGATGGATGGAGCCTGTGGATTGCAGGGCACATCAATTCTCCAGAACACACTTGGAAAGCAGAGGTACACTGAACACTTTGTCCTGTCCGATGACTGTCTACTGTCCATTTATTTCTCTCCTCCAGAAGTAGCCCATCCCCCATGCCATGTGTAATAGTATCATGTTTCATCCTAGCAACAGTCCTTAAGGTAGATATTATTAACCTGCTTTAGCAATAAGAAAAATTAGGAAGATGAATTGCTCAAAGCTAACTGCCAGAAAGTGACCCAGTCAGGATGAAATCCAGCTCATTGCTATTCTCAAGCACATGCTCTTTACGCTCCATAAGCTGCCCCACCAGAGGCTGCTTCCTTGTCTCAGCTTGTGATCTACCACTGAGTCTTTTCCAACCTCGAATGAGGGGCAATTCCCATAATGGCAGGACCTTCATGGAGGCCAAAGGAGAAAGCCTTCCCACAACCAAAGATGATGATAATGATTCCTCAATACCCCGATTGACTATATAACTATCAATGGACAAGTCTGCAATGAAACATTTCTTAAGTCTCAGAAATCAAGGAAGAAAATTAAATATTAGAAGTCTTCTAAATTCTAGACATACAAATATATTACTAGATCCAAACAAAGTACATATGGGGAAGAATAGTGCCCCCAACCCAAAATTCAAGTCCACCTGGAATCTCAGAATATGACCTTATATGGAAAGATGTAATCAGTTAGGTAAGGTGAGGTCATACCAGATCAAGATGGACTCTAATCTAGTATGACTGGTATCCTTAAAAGAATGGGAAATGTGCACAGTGACACAGACCCAGGGAAGAAGGCCATATTAAACTAAGGCATATACTGGAGTTTAGCAGCTACAAATTGTGGAACATCAAGATTGCTGGTAACTGCCAAAAGTAGAGAACGGCAAAGAAGGATTCCCCCTCTAGAAATTTAGGAAGAGCATGACCTTGTGACAGCTTGATTTCAGACTTCTAACCTCCAAAAATGTGCCACAGAATAAATTCCTGTGTTGTAAGCCACCAGTTTATGGTCATTTTTTATGGCAGCCCTAGAAAATAAAGCAGTGCCCAATCACCAAGTTTTAGTGAAATATCAGTTCTGGAATTTTAGGAAAAAACATAAAAGAAACTGTATAATGTTTCACAAAATTAATAGAGCTCAGCAAGCAAGAAGAGCAGCAAAGACTAGAAGGTACATAGTGTAATGTCAATGTTTAAGTATGAATCCAAAATATAAAGCTTTAGCCACTTAAGGATCAGAAAGACAAGGACTCAGCACTGCAAAATGGCATTGCACCATTAAAAATAGAGGCAATTTAGGAGAATATTCTGAACAGAGCTCTACACTCTGGCAATCTGCTGTTTAAACTCATAAAACTTACCTATAATCTATATCAAGAAAAAGTAATCATAATAATAACAATTTTGAAAGAATATTTGACAATTCCATGCAAGAAACTGAATTATCAGCCAAAGTTTTGGTTTGGAAATGAAAAGTGACAATAATAAAATAAAATAACTATAGATTTTTAATTAAAGGGAGCAGCACAAATGGGGCAGGGAAGCAAGGTAGGATGTCTTCAACATCATTAGAGTTGCTTTGTGAAATTATCCCTGAATTGTGCAATTAAAATTGTCCAAACTTAGAGACAATACAAATTTATGCAAACAAAAAACACAAAAAAGAATCAGTATTTGCAATGAATGAAGTTTATGAGATAATAAATTACGTATACAGCTTAATATACAAAAGTATAAGGTAGTAAAATTGACAAAATTATTTCTTTGGGACAAAGACTCGATGTAATTACAAAGTGGAGTATAAGACAGTTCAAAATTGAATTGAATAGTACTTAAGCGTCTGCATATCAGATATGTGGGAAATACTGTACACTTTTATTGCTGGAGATGACAGCACTAATCATTAGACATAGGAATTTTGGTCTTTTATTTTTTGTTGTCCCCCAACTTGTGCTAGTGTGATAAAAATTTTACCAGAATCCCATGCTCTCTTAGATGATTCCTTTTTCACCCAATAAGAGAAGAATTTAGACATTGAACAGAGCAAAGCAAAATGACCCATGATCTTTCATTAGGTATGTTCTGAAAATAACCAGAGTAGCTAGCCATAGCTAGGTAATTGAACATCTTCATTTTGAGATCCAGGACTTAGCAATAATTGACATTCTTAGGCATAAATGATTAAATATACAGAGTTAAAGGAGATTTCACAAACTTTAGTTCATATACCTTTAAAATTAAACATGAACATATTAGATAAATATTTCTTTTGTCAACTAGGCACCTGAAATTTTCAGATAAACTTTTTAGTGGCAAAGTTTGCCTCTAAAAAGCATAATTTTCCTTCTCTGCATCAAATGGTTCACTAAATCTATAAAGACTTAAGGTGTACCATCTATGAACATTTAGGATGATGGGCTTTTGTCTGTTCTTTGTAACTCTTTAGAACCCATCTCACCTGTAATTATGCCACTACCATTATATCCATTGTAGGTAGATATCTATTTTCTAAGCCTGCAAAAATATTAGAAAATTATTCTGCTACAACAGAAATGCCTACCCACTTGAGTGGATGGGGCTTGAAATTCAAAAATCGTAAATCTATCCTTGCAGCTGAAGAAATAATTTGCCCATTTTCAAATAAATGACGGAATGTAGAGGATGAATATATTGGTTGCCTAGAAGAAGTTAAGAGGAAACACTCTTTGTTCAAATGATTAAAGATTAGCATTTGAAGGACCGATTTTATTTTACAGATAAATTGTTGAACAAAGGGGGGCAATCCTGCTCAGGGTCACACACCTAGTCAACAGTACATATCTGTGTGTGTGTGTGTGTGTGTGTGTTGGTGGTGTGTATGTGTATGTGTATTTGTGCCTTGACTTCTTACTTTCAGACCACTGTTCATTCTATTATTCTACCTAGGAATTAGTGATAATATAGCATGCTTCCTGCTGTGCAATTAATGTAAATTGCCTCCGAAATCATTTGCACTATCTTACTTGCACAGAACCCCACAATGTCATTATCAAAAAGTTCTTTCATATCTTTCCTATGCAGCCCAATAGAAGATGCTATCATGGAACCCGTCTTCCAAATGCAAATAGGCATCACGTAAATCCTTCCCCACTGGGACCTACAACAGTATTCTGGAGCAAGGGGATTACTCCAACATCTTGAAAGGCTGCAGAATCCAAAGTTGAGCTGACAATGATCCTGGGTGTGGTACACAGAATTCTATGATGTCCACTAAGATTCTTGCCTCCTAGTGTAAATGCCCCGTAAATCTCCTCTTCTTGAACATAATGGACTGGCAATATGATGAATTTCACTCTCATAAATCACATATGTTATGTGACATAGTGAATGATTGTTTAGGTGTAACTGAGAAGCCCAAATCAGATGATTTGGAATTAATTATCAGAGAGATTTCCAAAAGAGACCGACCTAATCCGGTAAGCCCTTGAAATGGACTGGGCCCTTGCTGAAAGAAAGAAATTTGAAACAGGAGAAAAATTCTGCTGCTGCTGCTGGCTTTGAAGAAATAAAGTTATACATTGTGAGAGGGTCAATGGAGGGAGACATGTAGAAAGAATCTGAAAACATCTTCTGGATGCTGAGAGAGGAATCCAGCTGACAGCAAGCAAGAAAATGGAGACATCAAGGAAATGAATTATGCTAACGACATGAGAAGAAGAATCTGAGACTCAGATGAGAGCATCATTGAGACAATGCTGGATTTGTAAAACTCTTAGCAGAGAATCAAGCCATGCCATGCCTAATCTTCTGACCGAGATGGCAAGCTAATGAATGTGTATTGTTATAAGCCACTAAATTTGTGACAACTTGTTGCACATCAACAGAAAACTAAAACACCATGGAACTACCCAGCAATCATAATCACCACCTGGTTTGAGTTGGGGCTGATGAAGCGAAATGACAAATGGAGATGTAGCCCACATCTTCTCTCTTACTTTAGGTTCAATGGCTAGTACTGAAGCACATGTTGCCAAATGTATAATTGGAATAAAATTCTTAACAGCTATAGTAACCACAAACTGATATATTGCCCCTAGATTAGTAGTCATTATAGTAAGAAGGGTCAAGTAGAAGGCCCTGAAACTGCTTCCTATCAGCCTGATCTGTAAATCAGAAGCAATACTGCATCCTGCACTGGCAGATATTGTGACTGCCAACATATCCCTATTCAATTCACCTTTATGTCCTGCATAAGATAAGAGGGTAGTAAATTTAACCAAGTAGAAGCCCTCCTTGTAGCCAGTATGCTAAAGTGATATATTTTTTTAAGATAGATCAACAAAATCTTGAGAACTTAGTATATGGCTATTGATCTAATGAATGCACTCTTTTCAGTCCTCATCCAAAAGCAGTTCACTTGCATGTGGAAAGAAGAATAGTATACATTCACAATATTGTTTCAGTATACTATGCTAACTCTCTTGCTTTACTAAAAATATAGCCTGCAGGGACTTGAAATGTTAAAGTTCATTGAGCTTCAGTTTGGCTCAATGGATGGTAATTGGAAGGGTGAACAGAAAGTGTCAACAGAGAGTAGGAGATAAAACCTAAAAATATTCAGAGGCCTTTTATATTGGTGAAGATTTTAGAAGTTCAATAATCTGGAATGTTCAGAACAAACAATTATACTTTGAACCACCTACTACTAAATAAACATTAACAGCACTTGATGGGCCCCTTAAGATTTTAGAGGTTGCATATGAAATACCTACAAATACTATGTTAATTCATGTATTGGATGGTTCATAAGGCTTCCAGTTTCAAATGGGCACAGAACAAGATTAGACTCTTCATCAGGTCTAGACTATGTGGAAAAATCCCTGCCATTTGTACTTTATGACATTGGAGATTCAAGGCTAATAGAGGTATCCATCATAGATACAGATAAATTAAGCATCTGCCAATTCCCCACAGGGAAGTCACAGTACAGACTCTGACCACTCTGTATCTTCAGCAAGAACTGTCCACCCTTCAGCAATAACTGTGCACCCTTGAAATGCAGCTCCTGGTGTACAACTGACAGATATTGAATATCTGGTGTATAGTGGAACATCAGTGATTATGCATAAGACTTGTCCATAATCAGGTGAGTATCATCAGATATGCAATTCACGAGATCAACTGGGCACAGCACAAATCCTTCAGGCACTGGATATGGTGTAGTTGTGATAGGGTCCAAGCAGATCCAATATTTTCAAGTATGTTTTGTAAAGAGGACTCAGAGAACTCCCATGCCACTCAGATCTTTTGAACCATCACCTCTTTCTCATCTCAATCTACAGCATTGAAGAGGTTCCTTATAACCTGCAAAGAGAGGAAAAAACTCAGGTCAGGTTCACAGATGGGTCAGCTGAATATTTGTGTGTGTGCTGGAAGCCCACTTGTGCTATACTACAGGTCCACTCAGAAGTGGCATTAAGGACAAAGAGTGGGAAAATCCTTCTAGTCAGTGGGGTTGCTTGTTGCTCACTAAGCTGTCTAATTTCTACAAAATCAAAATTGGCTCAAGGGAAGGATATATATATATATAAACTACCAGGCAGTGAAAAATGGCTTGGCCATTTGACCATGGGTCTCAAAATAGCAAGATTTCAAGATGGCAAACAAGGAGATTTGGAAAATAAACATATGGATGGGCATTTGGGATAAACTACAAAGTATGAGGATATTGTGTCTCATGTCAATGCCCACCAGAAAGAATCCTCCAGAGAGAAGGTACTCAAATTTAGGTTAAGAGATTATTTTTTCAGGTCTTTCAGCCCTCCCCTGTTCTAAACCAGCTCAATATTTTGCACAATGAGCCCCCAAAAGATGTGGGATTAGGTATGGGCCCAATAGCATGGGTTCTCTTTCACTAAGCTTGAGTTGCTTGCTGTCTCTTCTGAATGACTAACTTGATATCAGCACACCTTGTGCTGGTGATAGTAATAGATCTGAACACCATAAGTGAGTAAGGCAATCACAACCAAAGGGGGGAAAGGAGTAGCATAGAACTTGGAGAAGTACAGATATCTCTTTATTCTGCTGTGCCTCTGGAAGGATGCTGAGGGGGAACTGTAGCTTCCATGACCTGACAACTGAGCAGATCCAGTGAAATTCCACACCCCCACCCCCCTAAGTAGCAGGATGAAATGTTGGTCAAGAGTGAGAGGAATGTAGTGTAAGTGATGGAAGAGAGAGTTGAGTTGATGAATATTAATTATAGACTCTGAGCCAGCTGCCTCCATCGTGTTCCACTCACTTCCTAGAAAAAGTTGTTTTCATAGAAATTGAAATTGGACATAACCTTGCAGACTTGGTAACTGGATAGACTGAATGAGGGATCTGAGCGGTACAAGGGTGGACAGTATGTGGACAGTATAACAGATGATTTTGCTTCCTCTTCTCATCTCTTGGCCCAGCTCCAATTGCTAACAAAACTGGACTGAACAATTTCATACAAACCAACCCTCAAACTGAGTACACTCCATCACAACTGCCTTTCTTACTTCTTTCAGATTTCTGCCTTTGAACTTTCTTCAGATCCTAAGATACTGACTGGCTGTTCTCTGCATAAACATACTACAGAAATGAAGGGCAGTTAACAACCCTGGAGGTAGCCTCAACCCACACAGGACCAGAGCTGTTTTACTTTGCTAAAACTGCCAGAATGCAATATACAAGAAATGGAACAGCTTTTAAAAGGAGAATTTATAAAGTTTCAAGTTTGCAGTTCTAAGCCATAGAAATGTCCAAAGATACCTTAACTCCAAAGAAAGGGCTGATGTAGTTTGAGGTTTCTCTCTCAGCTGGGAAGGCACATGGCGATGTCTCCTAGCTTTCTCTTCACATTTCATAAGGCTTCCCTGGGGGCATTTTCTTTCTGCATCTCCAAGGAACTCTGGCTGTTCTGGGCTCTGTCAGCTCTGAGCTTTTCCCAAAAAGCTTCCCTCTTAAAAGGCTCCAGTAAGCAACCCTCACTTCAATGTGTGGAAACGCATCTCCATGGAAACCTACTAATCAAAAGTTATCACCCACAATTGGGTGGGTCAGATCTCTATGGAAACAATAAAAAAGATCCCACCCAGCAATATCGAATGAGGGCTTTTCTGAGGTACATGACAGTTTCAAACCAGCACAGGGGCTGGTAGGTAAATGCTCTAGCAAAAAGACAATTCTGAGAAGGATTTTGTATGTTTCTCAGATGTCCTTGAAAAATACAATCCCTGTTGCCTACAGCCACAGCATTAATAACAACTCTTGTACTTCCCCTTTCCCTATTTCAAGTACCCTGCCTCCTT
>PVIY010043587.1:0-20229 GCA_004026745.1 Myrmecophaga tridactyla
ACCCAACCTTTTTTTGATAATAAAATATCAACATGACCTGGGAGCAGGCGTGAAAAAAGATCCAAACACCAGCTTCTGCTGTGGCCTGAATTGTTGAGCAGTTCTTGAAGGATGAAGTAAGACTGGGATGCTCACGTGATAACCCACCTCAGGAAAACTAAGAGGACTTCATGGATTTAAGGATCAGTAGGTACGATTGAGCCCAAGAGTGTGTAAAGTTCTACAACCTCATTATTCCTCTTCAGAGCCTGTGAGAGCAATCCCACAGTACAGTGGTGTGATGATTTGGAGCTCTATGTGCCCCAGAAAAACATATTCCTAATCAAATCCATTCCTGTGGATGGGAACCCATTGTAAATAGAACCTTCTGATGAGGCTGCTTTAGTTAAGGTGTGACCCAGCCCAATCAGGATGTGTCTTAATCCTATTATTGGAGTCCTTCCTAAGTGGAAGAGTCAGGAAGAAAGCCAAAGGGAGCAATCAGTAGCTGGACATTAACAGAATCTGGAGGAAAAGGATGAGACCAGGACATGCACCCATGGCCAAGCATGCACAAGCATGTCACAGAATGTGACAGTCTTCAGGGAGAAAGCATCACCTTGATTTAGACTTTTCCTAACCTCAAAACCGTGAGTGAATAAAACCCCATTGTTTAACCCAACCCATTTCATGGTATTTGCTTGAGCAATCTAGAAAAGTAAAACAATCACCAGGTCTTGTGGGCTTGGGCAGCCACCGCACAATAACCTCTGCCAAATAAAGGTGGCCCAGAGGTCATCTCAACCACCAAATACTATCAGCATCAAACAGTTCCACAGGTCAAAAAAGGCATGGACACATGCAAACTGTGTACCACAGTTTCCTGTGAGCATTCTTAGAGCTACTTTTCTTTAAACCTGCGGTGGTCCTGACAGATGTACTAGCAACCACTGGCATGGAAAGGTCAGGTGAAGGCCCTAAGAAACCTTCAGAATGACCAGACTCACCCCAGCATTCAAACCCACATTAGTTTTTGAGCTTTATCAAGTGTCTACTTGTCTTTGACTGAACATTAGCAGCAGCTTCTCAACATCAGTCTATGAAAAAAAACTTGAGTGATCAAAGGTATCTCTGTATTTCATCATCACGGTGACAAACCCCAAAGGGACATGGCTCAGGATTACATAATTTTACACAATGCTCTTCATTTCCTAATTATTAATCTTTATAATCACTGAAATTGGAAGCATAAATAAATGCTTCACACCTCTCTTTAAAGATCCAAACTGAAAGCACTTTTGAGAATTTTAAATGTAAAGGGAAATGACCCATTGAGAGAGAAAACGCTATAATTCAATGTTACTGTAATGGTTTCTGGGGTAGGGTAGGGGTAGGGAATGATCTCTTTTTGGAAAATATAATCCAAGTTAGGGGAAAAAATGGGCACCAGGAAAATTCCTAAACACTTTTTGTGTTACTTTGAAGAGATCACAGACTATTACACACTACGCATAACAATTAAAAATACACAGTGGCTTTATTTCCACCTTCTTACAGTCCCCAGTATTGCATCTGGTAAGAAAATCCTCACCTCTATAAACTCAAAAATATTTCAAGAAAGCATGTTGCAAGGTAGTATGTATAAGCAAGTTTGGCAGGATTTTTATCAACTCTAGTAGTTCATACCAGAAAAACCCACATTTTAAAATTCAAAAATAACAGTTAGCTTTATTTAACATATATTACACCTTAACATTTTAAAATACCATGCTCTAATTAAATATTTCATCAACAACACTGTATACAAATAAAACATTACACAAAATATATTTAAGAAAATGTTTTGGTCTTTGATCTGAACAATAAATAAAAACACAGGCACTTCTACACTGAGACAGGGAAGCAGTCACTACTCAGAATAATAATTTTGTATAAGCGACATGTGAAAATATGGCAAGAATAGAATCCTGGAGTTTTACCCTAACACTTAAAGCTCCAAAGTTTTATATGCTTTCCAGTCCACAAAAATCACAAACCCAATATAGTTGTCAGGGGCAATTCAATTTTTCAGTTGGCCATTATGGATTCATACTCATTATTTTCAAATACTAAAATGAGACAACTATCATGGTACCACCCAGCAAACCGAATCCAAGGAAAACTGAATTCTTTCTCTTTACTTTGACAATAAGATAAACTGGACCCATGTCAGTGACCCTCATTTTGCAAATTTAACTTATTAGGTTAACACAAGAAAATACTGTTGGGGTGGCAGGAAATTTCGACAGAATTCAATTTATCTAGACAATTTTTAAAATTCATCCAAATTTCATGGACATAATCTAATTCCATTTCACAAAAGCCACTGGATAATGTATAACAAGTCTTTGTGGCCAAGAGGTTTATAAAACACCTAAATCACAGATAAATCAATCATTATAAGGGAAAGTAGGAATATCATCATATCAGAAGTCAAAACAGTAACTTAAAATGGTTGAATTCCAGGAACTTATGAATTCAGATGAAAAGGTGAACAAATTAGAAAAAACTGACCACAAATCAGTAGGAAGGATTGAAAACAACTGTCCTGCCATATTCTCCACTAAATAACCTTCTGCCTTCCCTCGTCGGAAAAGTACCAAATGAAAGAGTTTAGACACCCTCAAATGGATACTACTTATAAAAGCAATTTTGACTGTTTAACATAGAAATCACCCTAATATGAGACCACAACGTGGGAATTATTCAAGATATGCCTTCCTATGCAAAATTTAGTCTATATGTATTTTAGCATTTTAAATGAGCATTTTGCAACCGAGACCAAATATCAATCATCTCTTGAGGTTTTCTACTATGCACTAACATCAAATCTACATAGGAACAAATATTATTCTTGCTTTTCTCTTCTATATCAAATGTTCTGAAGCCTTTGTGCTTCTCTGGAACGAGGCCAAGTTTCTGAAGGCACATTCCAGTATACACATCATCGATGGGGTAGAGATGGACCCGTTCAGTTACGTTGTACAGCCTCAGGGCCAGGTGACCAGAGTAGAGGAATCCCCCTCCCCCGGCATAGGGGGGGTAGACCCCAGAGTAAACAACTTCTGGGATGTAGTACTTCAGCTTCTTATCCCGATGCGGTCCAGCGTTGTGGATCACATCACCTATAAACAAATCTTTGGCTTTGTTCTTGGATAAGCTATTCAAGTAATTCAGGATGTGATGGGTGTTCACGAAAACATCGTCGTCGCCCTTGAAAACAAACTCGGCATTTGGGCAAGAAGTGCTCACCCACCTGAGAAACAGCACTTCTTTCAGAGACAAGTTGAAGAACGTGTCTCTGTAGTTCCACATGAGAATGTCTTGGTGTCTCTCACTCTCAAATTTCAGCATATCTGAAAGGTCGGGGTGGTTGTCCTCTGGGGGGGTCTGGCCCAGCAGGAAGACTCGCACCACCGTTTGGTTCCCCACATTTGTTTCTCTGCCCCAAGACTCCCGAATTGCTTGCCTCCTAGCAAAATGGGGGGTGAGTGACTTAATTGCCAGCAACAAGAAGGGTTTCTTTGCACACTTCTTGGGTTGATCTATAAGCAGTGAATAATTTCGACATCTCAAATAGAGCAAAAAGTCTTTAAATCTATCTGGCAAATTGTTAAAACCTGTAACTACAGAAGTGACCCTCAAGTCAGGTTCACAATAATTAAGATGGCTTATATTAGAAAACCCGTACATTTCCCCTGTCTGGTTGGCCAACATGCTCAAAATGGGATTGTACCGCTTGTTCAGCTTTTCTTGTTCTCTGTTCCAATATGCCACGGGAGGATCAGTTATCTTCCAGAACTTTCCTTTGGGTATTATTACTTCCCCCTTTCCATTTTTTTCTTGGGTACTGCTTTTGGAGACTTCCACAATCAAATAAATGAAGACATTTACCATCATCAGGATACCCAACAACTTTATTCTTCGACGTCCAACACTCATTTCTCATATCTAGAATAAAGGGGAGAGGGATATTATATTAATTATATGATTATTAATTGACATTTGCTATATATTTTGATTTATTTCATTCACCTTCCTGTCTCCATTTCCCCTGAAACAGTGGTTTAGAGCACACATCCTGGAGTCGCACTGCCCGGATTCAAATAAACCATGGCCCTACCACTGTAGCTTTGTGATCATGGGAAACGTCAATGATCTGTGTCTCAGCTTCTTCATCTATAAAAAGGAGATAATAACCCACTTCATAGGATAGTTGGGAGGACAATATGATTTTGTATCTAAACTTTTTAGTGCATTGCCTGACCCCTAGCAGGCTCTATAAAGTGACGGTTAACATTAGGGTTATTATTGTTTTGGACATCCTGAGGGCAGATATACATTCGCTGAATAACCTCATAGCTGTTCAACTTTCTTGCTTACCAGGACACATATAAGTCAGTACTTTTAAAACTGTTTTGACCACAATTCATAAAATTAAGTATATTTCATATTGTGTTCCAATATATACATGTGCATATGCGTATTCTATTTTTTTTAAACGCTATCCCCAACCCTACATTACTTTGTGACCTGCCGTTTTATAGATGAGGAAACCAAGGCAGAAAGAGTCAGATACTTGCCCAGGGTTGCAGGGCTAGTGTGTATTCAAAGGGATGAAATGTAGAGGAAACTCAGAGCAGCTTTATCGCTAATAGCCCTAAACTGAGAACAACCCAAATATCATCAACAGTAACACAGATTAACAAGTCATGATATATTCATACAGTGGAATTACTCCTCAGCAGCAAAAAGGAAAATACTGCTACCAACAACGACATTATGTTCTGAATGAAAGCCAGACGTGAAACATGTATACCATGTGATTCCACTTATAAAGAGTTCAAGAACGGACAAAGCTAATTTAATTTAGGCCATATAATCTGACAGTGGTCGTGGTGGGGAGGGGATTGTCTGGAGAGGGAAAGGAAGGAACTTATTGTAGGGTAACACTGTACTACTTCTCATTCTGGATGATTTCTTGGGTGCATACGTTTGTCAAAACTCAGACTGTATACTTAGGATCTCTGCTGTTTGTTCTATGGAAATCATTTCTCTATATACATATATAGCAAAAAAGAAAAAGGGAAGTGCAAATGACATTTTAGTGAAAAATCAAAAGCCAAGAATAGATTTTAGGTTGTGAGCAACAAAATAACTAAAGAGCTAATGAAATGATTTGCTGGGGATAATTCCAGGGCTCTAACAGTATTGAAATAGATGACCTTCTCAAGAACAATTTAGATAGGGTTGGCACTAAAAGATAATCCCAGTAAGTGAAAGGAACACATTTTAAAGGCTATATAGAGTTGAATCAGGTAATTTTTCTACTGGGAATTTATCCTTCGAAAAGAATCTCAAAGAAGTACGGTGTCCCAGGCACCTATGAAGTAGGTATTTTTATTTATTTCCAGTTTAAACCCGAGGAAACATGTAACTTTGTGGAGGGCAGAGCTGGAATCTCAACCAAGGCAATGTGGTCCAAGAAACTAGGTTAAACAGTGGCCACTGTTCTCTGACCTCTATAGCAAAGTCATGAGACCATGTTAATCAAGAATAGCATTTCCTGTTTACTTTATAGAAGAGGTTTTGTAAGTTCACTGTATTATAACTAATAGTCCCAGAGTATCTGTCATGCTGAGTAGCTGTGAAGTTTTTACCTCTTTGACAGCCCTGATTAGATCAATTGGAATTCACAAGCTATTCTGTGTCTCATAAAATCTGTCTAGTATCTACTTAATCTAATTGCTCGTATTAACCACTGCTAAAGGGCTCCAACTAGGGACAAAAAAAGTCAAAGGCTTTTTAAAAACCCTGTAACCCCACTCCTCAAAAGAATTTGAACGTCTAGAGAATAACGTGGCAGATGATGGAATTAGGCAAGTGCTCTCAGCTCTCCCTAAATAAACAATCTCCCATAGCCACCCTATTTCTCCCCTCACTTCCCACCCTCCACCCCTCCACTGCTGAGTGACCAAGAGAGGGCTTTCTTAAAGTTCTGTCTAAAGAAGTAAGAACAAGATGCTTCTTACTGCCTACTGGCAGACCCCAAATCACACACTGCCTGAATAATTCCGAACATCCATGCCAAAGCCTAGGGCCTGCACCCTCCTTGGTTCACAGGAGCCTTTGAGGAAATCTTATGAGTGCACCAAAGGTCAGTCCTGTACATCTTTGTGCTGAAGCTGAAAGGAATTGGGGGATGATGAAGGGCCAGAAGGAGAAGTACGAGGATGAATGGGAGAACGGACTACAGTAAGGGAAAAGATTTGGAAGAGTACTCAGCAAAAATCAGCACATACTATGAGCCCTTAGCTACTTGACAGAAATCTTCAACTCAAAACAGGAATTCAGACATCCACAGTCTATCCCTGAAACTCCTAGAATAAGAAGATAGCTTGGGGAAGAAAGAAGGGAAACAGTACTTTACACAGCAGGCCAGGGAACTTCTGGAACTAATTCTCCCAGGAAACAGTGTAGGGTGAATAATATGTGAATGCCAGCTAAATTGATGGGTTATGGGGCATGCCAGGGATGTCTGGAATCTGGCCTTAACTGTTTGCAGTTTCTAGTACGACAGCACCATGGAAAGAACCTTTTTTGGAAATACTTTGAGGAATACATTAGGCTTGCTGATCCTGGCCAAGAGTTCCAACTTTATTTGCCACAAATTCAGGCTTTTATTTCCAAAATCTAGCCAGGATACAGTCCCCAGTCCCCAGTTCCCCCCACCCCGAGCTCAGAAAGAACTATGTGGCTCTCTAAGAAACACTATTCTCACCTTACATCTGCTCAAGTCTTCAATGGGCAAAGCATTTCCCACCCATTTCTTATTACAGCCCCTTAGAGAAACTGAGGGTTGCCACTTAACCATTGCGGGTGGGGTATGGAGGTCCAGAAGGGGCCAAAAGATTTAACTGAATGCTATTAAACAGTGTCTGTCAAGGCTGAGTGCTGGGCTCGCCAGTTCTCCCCCTCCTTCAATGAGGTACAGCCACATACTCACAACCTGGGCCAGATGGACATTCAGTGATACCTTAAGTGCTGGCTCAAGACTGAAAAGATGAGGTCATGATATATCTGACTAGTATCAACAGTCTCCAAGAATAGGAAATGGGAATACCTAGAAGCTTCCATGCTACCACTTCCGTGAATGGGCCAACCATTCCTGTAAGGGAACTTATACAAGATCCTCAGTTTAGGGGAACTATTTATTTATTTATTCTTAATTTAAACCTTCAACCTCTCCATTAAACCTTAACTAAACAGGTGATATCTATTTAATGCATAAGACTAACCTCCAGGATAACCTCTGTACTCTGGAATCTCTCAGCCATTGACACTTTATTTTGTCTCATTTTGCTCTTCCCCCTTTTGGTCAAGAAGGTTTTCTCAATCCCTTGATGCTGAGTCTCAGCTCATTCTAGGATTTCTGTCCCATGTTGCTAGGAAGGTCCACACCCCTGAGAGTCATGTCCCATGTAGAGAGGGGGAGGGCAGTAAGTTTGCTTGTTGAGTTGGCTGAGAGAGAGAGGCCACAAAAGAAGTTCTCTTGGGGGTGACTCAGGCCTAATTTTAAGTAGGCTTAGCCTATCCTTTGTGTGGATAAGTTTCATATGAACAAACTCCAAGATTGGGGGCTCAGACTATTGCTTTGGTTGTCCAGTTTAGGGGAACTCATGCTCTTACTTGCTAAAGAGTACTTTTTCCAAACCAAGCTGAGTAGGAAGGCTGAGAAAAACCAGTATTTTCAATTACAGCTTGAGTTTAAATCAAGTTTAAATGTCATCTTTCACTAGTGCCCTGGGCACAGTCCCTCGTATGAGAACTCTGCTTTTGGCAGCCTCTTAAAACAAAACTGAAGTTCATGGAAAGGAGGATCAAACAGTGTGACCCCCATAAAAATATCTGTGGGAAAACGCTCAGAGTATCTGACTAAATAGTCCCATCACAGACATAAAACTGATCCCGTGTCCCTTTTGAGCAGGAAGTTACATTGCCTAAAAAGAATTTGACAAAGAAAACTTATCCCAAAGCTGGAAAAGATGTTATTCTGTGAGAGACCGAATTTTTTTGCAAGTGACAGAAATAGGAGAAAATCTCATGTGCAAACCAAGAACAACCTTAGCTTCTTATCTTGTGCATGTGAGAGGCCCCCCAAGTCCCCTAACTTCAACCCCTCCAGTGTTAGGGGGAGGCTCTGGTCCAGCCTCCAGCCCTCCATCACCTGCACCCTTTCCTGTGTCCCCATCTGTGTACCCTCTGTCATCTATTAGGGAGGACTTCAAAATATTATAAAACTGTGAGCACATCTGCTTTATTTTAGCAAACACTTAAGAGACCACCCCCTCTGTGCCAGATGCAAGCAATTTTATGTGGTAGATACTCTAAGCAGCCCCTCCCTTATTTTGCATGTGAAGAAACTGAGGTAAAGAGAGGTTAATTAACTTGCCAGGATTCAAACCCAGCAGCTTGGCTCCAGAGCCTGCATTTCTAAGCTCGATGCAAGGAAAGGCTGCTGCACAGAGCTATGACTAACTGAAAGGAGGCTAATCTTACTTTTCTATGGTTAATCTTTTTAAAAGCTTTATATTCATCATTTTAACTCACAAAACTACCATGAATCAAAACCAGATAGGGGAAGCAGGGGTGTGTCATAAGCAACATTTCTTGACTGATGACCATAGATCAAGCTCTAGGCTGAACACCTCACACTCACACACAAACACACACACACACTCACAATGTTTTTTTTCTTTTGGTTTTAATGTCCCACTGGGTGGCCTGTGCTACAGACATGTCCCTGTCTTGTAAATGAGGGAGACGAGGCTTTGAGAAAACAGGTATAATCTGTCCCTAGGTCCTGGCTAGTAAGTGATGGACCGAGAATTTGAGCCCCAAAGTCTAGCTCCAGACCTCATTACATAGTACACCGGGATATGAGGAAATACTACCCAACTGTGAAAACAGTGACACCCAGACTCTCTCTATGATCTGGGGAACGTCAATTTCTTAAGACCTCAGTTTCTTGTAAGAGGCTGTCCTTATTTTTAATTCCTGAAAAACCCTGGTTTTAACAGATTCATCAATTTTTTTATGAGTTTTCCCACTTTTCTATTAATGAGAAACTATAACACCCACGCCCACTCCTACCCCGTCCACTTGAGGTGACCACTGCCACCATAGTCAGAGGGTTGCACCCCACCCCAAAGCAAAGGCCTCAGACGCCTACTGAGCCTTTGCAGGCTCCATTTTCTTTAGGACGCTAAAATACTAAAACTAACAAATAATGCCAAAGTTTCCTTCACGGAAACTAGACTGGGAACCACGGAATTAGATGACCCCAAGGGGTTCCCTCCCATCCTGACAGCCCTAATAACACTGAAGCAAAGACTGGCCAGAAGACCTTCTAATGGGGCCAGGCGTGGCCACTGACTCTCATTCTCACAAACACTGACTGGCTCTCTCCAAGGGGCTCAGGCAGAATTACGCAGCTGCCCTCCAACAGTCAGTGGGGGGCAGGGGCCAGCAACCACACCCAGGCCCACCCCAAAACCTGTGCCTGGGTCTGCCCTGCACTCCCTACCCCCAGTTCCAAGGTGAAGGACAAAAGGAAGGCAGGAGCTTCTTGTAATATTGAAATAAACTGATCAGCTACTCTCACCAGGCCACCCCAGCTCCCTAAAGCAGGCTGAGACATGCCTTATGAACAACAGGAGCGCCAACCACGGAAAAGTTTGAGTCCCCAGCCAGGGCCGGAGGGTCCTGCTTCCCATTCATTTTCCCATGCAATCAGGACGCACAGATCCTCGAAGCGAGAATGAGCCTAATCCCACTGCTGTGGGGGTAAGGGCACGTTACTCTGTGGGGAATCTGTACACCATCCTGCCCCCCCACCCCCACCCCCAGGTGCTTGGTAAGAGTGGCTTACCTAAGTCCTTACTCCCCACATTGCTCCCATCTGTCACCTGGTCCCTGCCAGCCCTCTCTATGTTCTGCTCAAATAAACCCAGACAGGGACAATTTGCAGCTAAGTGGTTCTGGGGGAGAGGAGAGCAATTCCCAGCTTCATGGCAGATGGTGGGTTGGTAAGAATGAGAGAAGCAGCATAAAGGGAGGCAAAAGAGCTAGGCCATACCTAGGGCTTTGTTCCTTCATCGGAGCAAGAAGCCTGGCCTGGGTTCTTGCCAGGACTGGGGTGGGGGAGCCCCAGGACTTCCCATACCCCTCACCCAGAAGCTGGCACGAAGCTGAGAAGATATGGCCAATTCTGCCTTCTGGTCTGGAAAGCCAAGGAACAACCAGCTAAATTCGTTAATATTATACTTCGTGTTCAAAATTAAAGAGGAAAACTACGTATAATGAATCCATCCACCTACACATTCCCACAGGCAACATTATACATCAAAGTATCTGGCAGGTCATGTTCTGGGCTGCATTGATTACAAGTGCCCCAAAGCCCACTGCTGCTGATTTTCTCACATGATAGCCATCATTTAAAATTAATCACTAAACTTATTCTTCAAATAAGCACATGTAGAACTTTCAGAAAAGGAGGAAGGAAAGAGTTTACTGAAAATTTAGCAAATGATGACAGGGAATTAAACCTCCCAGGGGCCATCTGCTGTGCCTTTACTGAAATGGAAGAGTTTTAGGTCCTCAGTGGAAAGATTATGCGATTATAAATTGGGGCTGGCAGATGTTTGAGGACAGAGATGTCCTAGATCCACTTTCAGTTTGAAAAATCAGCCTGGCACCCGGAGTCAGACAAATCCTGTGTAACTTTAGGTTAGTTACTTGACCTCTCTGGGTCTCAGTTTTCTCAGCTGCAAAATGAGGATAATATAATCTACAATACTTGTTAAAGAATCAAATGACTATAAATATACATATATATAATATACATAGCACATGATAAGCACTCAATAGTTCTCCTTCAAGGGTTCTCTTCAAGGGTTCTGCTTCCTCTACCAAACACTACATGAAAGACATTTCTTCAGTTTTGTCCCTCATTACCTCTTTTGTAAATTTTCTCACTAGAAATCCATCCACCCATTGCCATGAACATCACCTCCAAAAGGACTTGCAAGTTCACCCAGTCAACTCCAGACATGACCTTCAAAATGCCTTGGGGAGTCAGTCCCTCTTCCTGCATCACCCATTTGCCAATGGCATAAACTTCCTGACTACTCATGCACAAACCCCAGCAACATCTTGAATGGCTCCTCCTTGCCATCCACATTCAACCAGCTGCCAAGTCTTGTGTCCTCACCTCCGTAACGTCACTTGCACTTTCTCCTCCTCTATTCTATTCCATTTGGGCTCTGCTACTGAGTACCGCAGCAGTTTAACATCTCATTTCTCACTATGCTCCCAGATACCTTCTATTCCACAAGGAAATCAGTCTCCTGAACATCCCCTCCCTGCCCACGCTATACCCCATAATCAGACTTCCACCAGCCCTCAGAGAAATCCCTACAAGACCTCTCTCTGTCGCAACTTTCTGTTTGTGTAGGTGAATTGTATGGTCTGTATTTCAGTCTGGGTGCAATCAGGAGGGAGAAACCACACAGGAATTTAAAGAGGGAGAGTTTAATATAACGAATACTAAGCAATGGTAACTGAATGATTGTAAAGATGGAACAAGTTCAAGGCTGATGGAAAGTGCCTCAAAAAGGACAAATTTGGAAGGAAGTTCAGAGCTTGTGGAAGAAGGTATGGCTGGAGGGAAATCTCCTTGGTGCCCAGGCCAGAGCTGGCCCAGCCACCAAGAAAGCAGGAACAACGCTATAGAGTGCAGGCAATCAAGGCTGGGTAGTAGAGAAAGGGTCGGGGCACCCTGGGAGCACGAGGCCTGCAGCGCACAGGATCCCTATCGGAAAAGAAATGAGCCTCTAGGTCGCAGGCAAGTCAAGACTGACGGGTGGAGATATGGAGCATAAAGGAAGATAAGTGCACACAAGAAGTCAGGGTGCTGCTGCAGGCGCTGCCACAATAGCTTGGATAAGAGCAGCTCCAGACTGCAGGCCAGGCCACTCAGTCTGGTTCTACCACTGCTGCCAGAGCTGGAGAGAGCAGAGAACAGCCACATGCTGGACAAAGCTGTGATCTGCAGGCAATGAGGAGTGGAAGGCAAACAACAAGCTCCCTAGGGGGGCTGCAAGATCCACAATAGGGTCTGCCCAGACATGAGACACAGACATGAGGATCAGGAAGGTAAACCCCTTCCTCCTACAAAGGCCCTGTCCAGAGCCCTCAACCAAGAGCTGGCAAAGGAAAAACAGATAAAGGGCCCACATCCATTTTCACAGATCAGGCGATGAAAGGGTGAATTTGGAGCTCAGAGGCAATAACTGATAACTGGCATGGGATGGCAGTTGTTTATATCATCAACCCAAAGATATCTTTAACCATAAACATCTTCATTTTGAGTCTGGAGCTCAAAAACGTATAAAACCTGGTTCCTGTACAATGCATTGGCAGAGACAGCCAACAAATACAAGGAAGACCATTAGTCAACATCAGCAGATGAGGCAGGACCCAAGTGGCAATTGAAAATGGTGAATGTCAGAAAGGTAGGGAGAAGAGAGCCAGCTAGGAGATGGGGTGAGGGCATAGAGTGTCTGCAAGCAGAGCTGGTAGGATCTGCACAGCCAGCTCATAGCCAGATGGGGTCAGAAGCCAAGTTGGAAAGACTAGGTAGGAGCTGGTGGGGTCCAGGACTTCTAGACTCAGAGGAAGATGCGGTTCTTTTTGTCAAACTTAACAAATGCTGCTCTTGGTTTTATTGTTGGGTCATGTATTTTTTTTTCACATTTCCTCTGTTTAAAAACATTTTCATACCTGTAGGAAGTAAGAAGTGAAATTACACACCAAAACTACAATACAATAACACTGGCATTTATAATTACCCAACTGGTTACCTTTACTGAAGGTCTTTATTTCTTCATGCCACTTTGGACCCCTGCCTGGTGTCCTTTCCTTTCAGTCTGAAGAACACCTTTTAACATAGCTTGAGGGCCAGTTCTAAGGGTGATGAACTCCCTCAGTTTTTGTTTATCTGAGAATGTCTTAATCTCACCCTCTTTTTGGAAGAGTCTCACTGGATATAAAATTCTTGGCTGGCAGTTCTTTTCCTTTAGCACTTCAAGTATTTCAACCTACTGCCTTCTTACCTGCAGGGTTTCTGCTGAGAAATCAGCACTCAATCTAATTGGGACACCCTTGTATGTAACACATTGCTTTTCTCTCGCAGCTTTCAAGACTCTCTCCTTGGCCTTTGCATTCTATAGTGCCATCAATATGACAGGTGTATTTTTCTTCATGTTCACCCTGTTTGGCATTCTCTGAACTTCTTAGATGTGCATATGTATGTCTTTTGCTAAGTTTGGGAAGTTTTCTATCATTAATTCTTTGACTATTCCTTCTGATCCTTTCTTCACCTTTTGAGACTCCCCTAGTACATAGATTGGGTGCACCTGCTGGTGTCCCATAGCTGTTTTAGGCTACTTTCACATTTATTATTTCTTTTTTCTTTCAACTCATCAGCCAGACTCATTTCAAACATCTTATCTTCAAGTTCACCGATTCTTTCTTTGGCCAGCTCCAATCTGTTCTTGAAAACTTCCTGGGCATCATTTCAGTCATCATGGTCTTCAGCTCCAATTCTGTTTGTTCCATTCTTAAAATAATCTGTTTACTTTGACTATTATATTGCTCATTTAAGTCACACCTCCTCCTTCTTCTCTGACCCTTCTCCCAATCTTTAGGGGTATTTGGGCTTTACCCATTCTAACTTTTTCATGTTGGAAAAGGCTGCCAATAACATGGGATAGGGGGTGGATGTTCTTGGAGAAGCTGACTCTTCTGGGTTTCAGGACTTATCTGGCCTAGGAACCATCTGGAGGTTGTAGGTTTCTGCAAAGTAATCTTAGTGTGTGAAACATTTGTAGAGTCTCAGATAGTGCCCTAGGTGTTCTTTAGGGCTAATAGGAATGGTGTTGGTTGGGGGTTGGCAAACTGTGGCAACTGACAATATCTAGCTGAAGCATGCATCGCAGTGGCCCAAAAAATAGCCTCTCAACTCTATTTGAATTCTTTTAGCCACTAATACCTTATTTTTGATACAATTCTTTCCTTTTTTGTTCAGGAAGGCGATATCAATCCCACAGTGCCAGGGCCAGGCTCATCCCTTGGAGTCACGTCCCATGCTGCCAGGGAGACTTTCACCCCTGGATGTCACAGCTCAGGTAGGGAGAAGGGTAATGATTTTCCTTGCAGAGTTGGACTTAGAGGGAGAGAGAGGCCACATCTTGAGCAACAACAGGGGTTTTCTGGAATTAACTCTTAGGCCTAACTATAGGTGAGCTTAGCTTCTCTGCTACCAAAATAAGCTTCATAAGAGCAAGCCTCAAAATCAAGGGTTTGGCCCGCTGACTTGGGAGTCCCCAAAGTTTGATGCAATATGAGGGGTTTCCCTGGTGGGAAAGTTTAATAGTTTCACATTTTTTTCTCCAGTCCCTCAAGGGACATTGCCAATACTTTAAAATTATCTATGCAAATACTCTGGGATGTATCTAGGTATTACATTAAGTTATATGGAATTACAAGCCCTCATTTCCACTCTGGACTCCATGTTTTGGGGTTGTTTAAAATGAGCCATCCAGACAGGTTGAGTTAGATTGTGTGCTAAAGAAAATTTAGGTTTCAGATAAAATAGACCTCTCTTTTAGGTAAAGTTCTAAAATATAGACAATGTCATCCTTTAACCTGGATTCTGATTTACCTTAGTCCAGACCAGACTGGATTCGTTCTTATCTCTAGTTGAACCCTGATCCCTTTTTTGGTTTCTTTAACAGTTGTTGTTATGTAGTCCTATGGCATTTTTAAGATCATCTTTTTAATGGCTTTGTTGGGTACATCCTTATTCTAGTCTTCTTTGTTGGCATATTCTTTATCCTTTCTTTGGATGAGCCATCATTTCCTCTTTGTTGTCTTGTATTCTTTTGTTGCACGGTGTACATTTAAAAAAAATTTTTTTTTAACTATAAACTCTGGGATTTACCAGCTGGGGATGAGACCGAGATTTTCTTGAGCTTCAGACCCTCCTATCAGGGGGGTCTGCCCAAGATGAACACAGCCTACAGGGCTTTCCCTGTCCTTCTGGGCTTCTGTCTTGTCCTGGGTTTTTACCTGTTAGTTGTTTTGGAGATCCCCTGTTCACAGGAGTTTGGTTGTTCCCTCTGCTTCCCAGCCGACACACCTCCCTCTCCCAGGTGTTTGAAGCCGTAGGCTTTTTCCCAGACTCTTGTAGTTTTTTCACTCCTTTTGCTGACTCAAGATGCTTTCACCTGGAGGACAAATTCTGGGAGGAGGGTCACCTGGAGAGGACTTTCCCAGCTAAAATAAGCCACGGACCAATAAAGGGAGCACACATTGGCTCCAAAGAACCCTGGGGAGCAGGTCAGGAAGGGCACGAAAAACTTCTTTGACAGCTCCCCAAAGCTGAGCTTTCCTAGACTGCGCGGTAAACGCAGCCCTTCAGCTAACTGTCCCCCTGCAGCCCTGAGGAAGCACTGCATCTCTAAATCTCTACCCCCTCAGCCCCTATCCAGGGCAGGTTGAAACAATACCTCCATCAAAGCTGGGCCCCCAGTGATCTTTTTTTTTTTTTTAATTAATTTTTAAATTTTTTTAAAAATACCAAAAAACACCAAGAGCAAACATTCGTAACTTTTGATCATTCCATTCTACATATATAATCAGTAATTCACAATATCATCACATAGTTGCATATTCAGCATTGGCCCCCAGTGATCTTAACCAAAAGACATGATCATTGATTAGCTGTGTCTACCCCTAACCTTGGGAAAGAGTATTTTTATGTCCTTTTCTGTCACCAGCAAGCTAGTGCTTGCAACCAGGGGCTGGACTGCGAGTGGGGGGTGGGCGCCAGCGCCAGCAACTTACTGTTTTTTACTGTAGTTTACCAGCCTCTTCCTCCTGCTCTTCCCTGGATACTATACAGTGTTCTGTTGGCCTCTGGAGTTTGAAAATAGTTGTTTCAGACAGTTCCTGCCTGTTTAATAGCTGTTTGGGTTGAAGGACTAAGTATAGAGTTCCCTATTCCACCATCTTCCCCGGAAGTCCTACAGATAACATTCTGATAGATACAATATTCTAGATTTTTTTCAATGCACATGTTTAATGCTTTTACAAAAATAGGACTAGTTCAGATTTACAGGGTTATACATGCTTAATAAATATCTTTATTAAGTATAATCCATATACCATAAAAGTTACTAATTTTAAAGTATACAGTTCAGTGGTTTTAATATATTCACAATTTGTGCAACCATCACCATGATTTACATTTAGAATGTTTCATCACCCCCCAAAGACATCCCATACCTACTAACAGTCATTCCCCATTTCCCTCAACCACTCCAAATCTAGGCAACCACCAAGCTACTTTCTATTTTTTCTATATTTCTATATTTACTGCCTATTCTGAATATTTCATTTAAACAGAATCATACATGCCAGTCTTTTGTGATTGAGTTTTAGGGCATCATTTTTGAAAGCCACAGACTGTTCAATTTTGTGGATGTGCCCTGAGTTTAGCAAATGACATGAGACCTGATTTCCTTTATTATTAAAAATATATATGTAAGAAGTTATGAACAACTTCTTATATGCAGCTTTAGTAACTTGTCTTATTATTTCCTTTGGAAAAATTATAAAGAGAGCAAGTTTTTAAAGTCATTTAGAAAATATTCAAAGTATCTCCCACACCTCCACAACATCAAAAAGAAAGGCTTGACTGCTTTATCCTTTCATCACACACCCAAGAGCATGAGGCTAGTCTCATGTCCATTAACACTGGACAACAGCCTTCATTATGCCACCTTTTCATAAGCTTCCTTTCCAATTTTCCTGCTTTTCATGCCCTCTGCCCTTTTTTCTATGCCAGGCTGCTCTCCTCTCATTGAATCTTTACAAGCTCTAAGATGTGCAGCAATTAGTCTGAGGTCACAGAGCTAATCCCAGTGGAGCCAACATTTGGACCTCGAATGTCAACCCCAGGTCTATTCTGCCACTCTCTGCCACTCATTATCGCTCAAAGAGAATGTCTGGCTGTTCGAATACACTAGAAACTATTATATTCAGTAGTTCATAGAGCAGCTACAGGAGACAAAAAAAAAACCCTTCAGGTCTCCTTAAAGAAATTAGGGTTAAACAGTATCTCCGGTATTGAAGAGGTGAATAGGTTTCCATCACTGTAGAACTGGAATGCACTTTTACAACCCTAAAGCTCAGGCATCTCTGACAGAGAACACTTTTACCATTCCAGGACATGTAGAGACAAAGAAGCTGGCAGAAACGCTACCCAGCACCTTAAACCAGCTTGGCAAAGGCAGTCTGGCCAGTTCAAGGAGTCTGGCTGAAGCTCTGCCCAAACATCTGCGCATGGAAAAGCACTACATGCTGTTGGAGAGGTGAAGATGAAGTGCCACATGGTGTGGAGAAATTTTGATAAGGTTCCAAAGAATGAGACAAACTAAATTGAGTCAACTTCTGAAGGAGCTAGAACTTGAGGTTTCTTGGAGCTGCTATTTTATATTATGACTGCTTTTTAAACATGTTTTATTTATGGTCCTAATAAGATCTAGATCTCTTAATATTTTTAAGTTCAAGCCCCTTGGATGCTGCAGCTCTCTTCAGTTTTTGCTTATACACAATTCATTCTTTGCAGCTAATTAAGCTTAAGAAGCCTGAAAATAAAGTGTGGTTTCCCCACACATATTTTTTATTAGAGAAGTTGTAGGTTTACAGAAAAACCACGCATAAAGTACAGAGGTCCCATAAACCACCCTACAAGGTTAATAAACACCTTGCATTAAGGTGGCAAATTTGCCACCATTCATGAAAGAATATTTTTATAATTGTAATAGTAACTATAGTCCATTTACAATAGGGTTTACTGTGTTGACCAGTTCTGTATTTGTTTTTCAAAATTTTTATTCTAGTAACATGTACACAACCCAAAATTTCCCCCTTTTAACCACATTCAGCTATATAATTCAGAGCTGTTAATTATGTTCACAATGTTGTGTCATCATCACAACCGTCCATCAGGGAATAAAATTTGAAAACAAAGATTAATAACCTTCTTTACATAGTTAAAAGAAAAAAAGATGCTGCAATTTGGGGTTGCATATTACATATTAAAAATAGCCTTCTTTAAAAACTTTGATAATTAGCCTTTGGGCTTTTTATGCTATTGATTTATTCATTGATTGATTTTAATTTACTATGACTTTGTTTGGCTTCAACAGCCAATTTACTCGCAATTGGAGAAGTATATTTCCAGCAGAAAATGATCCTCTTTGCATCTGTCTAGGTGAACATTTTGGAGCAATGGTATTAAATTCACCTTGCAGTATTACCAATAGTATATATTTTGTTAAGGGAATTAAGGTCAAGAACGAAAACTGTAGCATATTCTTCCTTTGAATTTGGTTTCCACATAGGTATTTACTATTAATTTCTTGTTACTATTGTTACTATTGTTACTATTAATTTCTTGTTCCTCCTGAAACAAATTATCAGAAATTTAGTGACTTAAACCAACACGAAATTGTTATCTCACAAATCTGAATGACAGAAATATAAAATGGGTTTTCTGCATTAACAATCAATGTGTCAGGAGGCCACATTCTTTCTGGAGGAGCTGCAAGAGAACTTACTGCCATGCCTTTTCCAGTTTCTAGAGGCTATTCTTATCCCCAGGCTTGTGGACCCCTTCAAGCCAGCAATCACATCTCAGTCACTTTGCCACACCTGAGTACAAGGGAGGATGTTTCCAGGAACCAAAGTAAACAGATTTGGTAATCAGCTAGCCCTCCTCTCCTATAGTGTGTCAACTCTAGGTAACTTCAACAACTATTTTATCAGCATTACCCTAAACTGTCCATCTTATCATTATTAAAAATACTGAAATATAAAGAGAACTCCCACTTGGTTCAGTGAAGGGATGAGCCAAGGAGCAGGAGGGACGCAGCTCAGACTCTGGGAGTCCAGCACCTGGACCTCTACCATCCATCTGGAGTGTCTTAAAGGAGAAGTTTTGAGATACCTGCCTGACTCACTCTTCAAAAAACATGCATGAGAATCACAAAAAGTTCTGCAGAGATTTTTTTTAATATTTATATATTTTTTAATTGTTTAATTTTTTTTAAATAACTAAAAACACCAAACAAACACAAACATTCTTAACTTTTGATCATTGATCATTCTGTTCTACATATATAATCAGTAATTCACAATATCATCACATAGTCGCATATTCATCATCATGATCATTTCTTGGAACATTTGCATCTATTCAGAAAAAGAAATAAAAAGAAAACAGAAAAAAATTCATACACACCATATTCCCCACCCCTTCCCCTCACCGATCACCAGCATTTCAGTCTAAATTTATTTTAACTTTTGTTCCCCCTATTATTCATCGTTATTCTATATGTTTTACTTGTCTGTTGATAAGGTAGATAAAAGGAGCATCAGACACAAGGTTTTCACAATCACACAGTCACATTGTGAAAGCTATATAATTATACGATCATCTTCAAGAAACATGGCTACTGGAACACAGCTCTACATTTTCAGGCAGTTCCCTCTAGCCTCTCCATTACATCTTGACTAACAAGTTGATATCTACTTAATGCGTAAGAATAACCTCCAGGATAACCTCTCGACTCTGTTTGGAACCTCTCTGCCACTGACACTTTATTTTGTCTCATTTCACTCTTCCCCCTTTTGGTCGAGAAGGTTTTCTCAATCCCCTGATGCTGAGTCTCAACTCATTCTAGGGGTTGTTCTCAATCCCGTGATGCTGAGTCTCAGCTCATTCCAAGATTTCTGTCCCAAATTGCCAGGAAGGTCCACACCCCTAGGAGTCATGTCCCACGCAGACAGGGGAGGGTGGTGAGTTTGCCTGTTGTGTTGACTGGAGAGAGAGGCCACATCTGAGCAACAAAAGAGATTCTCTTGGGGGTGACTCTTAGGCCTAATTTTAAGTAGGCTTGACCTATCCTTTGTGGGGTTAAGTTTCATATGAACAAACCCCATGATTGGGGCTCAGCCTATAGCTTTGGTTGTCCGCACTGCTTGTGAGAATATCAAGAATTTAACCTGGGGAAGTTGAAT
>PVIY010043588.1:0-20241 GCA_004026745.1 Myrmecophaga tridactyla
CTTAGGCATTCAGTAAATGTGTGTGTATGAGTAATAAAATTTATATTTTGAAATCCTAAAAGAAATGAAGAACTAGCCTTTTTATTTGGAAAGCAAGTATTGTGCAGGAAGATTCTGGGAAGATCCAATAAATACGGCTGACTGTTCACTAACCCAGAAATGTAGGGGGTATGGAAAGAAAGCAAAGCTAATTTGTGAAGGCATTATTCACCAATGTGGGTACACATGTTTTTTTTCACATTGAGTAACAATTTTGAAGGCCTATAGGAATCTCACACACAAACCAGAAATGAGTCTAATAGCTCAGACACTTCAGCAGGGATCTACTGCTGGATTACTCTGCTTGAACTGATAATATCATTGCTGTCAAAAGAATTTCATGACTCTTCAACATTTTGTTTTATTTCAGTTTGCTTTTTAACATCTTGTTTCCAATTTTGCGTTATAACTTTATGTTAACTTTATGATTTCATTTCTAACTTGTGCTCCAAGAACACACTGCTGATCATATTTATAATATGGGTGTTCTGTAGAATTGTTTTTCCAAGAAATAAATTGTTAAATCTTAAGCAACCTTAAATTGTTTCTACAGGGAGGCAAAATGATTTAGTGGAGTCAGCAAGAACATGTAGGGAGTGTGAAAATCAAGAATAATTTTATTACTACCTGCAATTACTAGCTGGGTAGCCACGATAAAAAGTACATATATTGTATATTTCTTGGCATGTGAGAAATGAGGCAACAGCACTATTTGCAGGCTTTTTCAAAGCATATCTTTATAGAAAGAGCGTCAGTGTTCTAAGACAGAGAGGTTTTCACATTGGCTGTTCTACAGACTAACTTTTATAACCTTTAGTAACCGATTTAAACTTACTGATGTCAGCTTCCTACTCTTTAAAAAAAAGTACAGTAACACCGACATTGCATATTTTTGAAGGGATTCATATATACTTAGTACAATGCTTAGCATATAAATAGCATTCTATTAATGGCATCTAATATTATTAGTGGCAATGCTAGTTGTAGTAAAGAACAGAATGAGAGGGAATGTGGATATTTGTAAGTACTCTTAGTAAATTTGCAAATTATCCACGTTTTCTTAGTTAACTGTTTGTACAAACCTTTGTCCCAGTGGCCCAACTTTTATATGCTGTTGCCTGAGAAAGACCCAGCATCCCACTCCAACTTGGCTGATAACCATTCGTCTTTCATATCATAACTAGGAGGTCAGTAGCTTCAGCATTCTAAATTGTTTCCTTCTTCATTTCTGCTCTAACAACCCCACTCAGACATCTCCAGCTATCTTTATAGTAGCTTTTACCTTTTATATTGAATACTAATTGCCTTTGGTTTTTCTATCTTTCACACTAGACTTTTCTTTATAGATGGGGATATACTTTGTTTTTCTTTTTCATGTCCCCTGTATGTTGAATAATGCCTGTATGCATTCAATAAAGAATTACAGATGAATTAATGAATGCAAATCTATTTCCATCATGAAGGGGAAATGTCTATTTCACTAAACTGAAATAATCCAATAATTTTAATCAAAACCTTTCTTATTATATCAAATAAATATATTATGATACTTTGTTTTTATATCTCTTAAACATATATAGATATACCGTATATATGTGTAATCATATATATTATTATAAAATCGATATATATATATAGATTTCTTAAATAAGTAAAAATTATCTGTAATCCCACCATTCAGTAATAACAAGTAGTAACTATGTTGTGGTATTTTTTTCTACTTTATTATCTTTCATACTCTTTTTAGCATATACTAAATTCATTTATAAATATCTAAAATTTATCATCCTATTCTATCTGTTGTGTTTATTATTATAAGCATATTTAGAGAAAGAACACTGTTCATCTTATTCACCAGGGTGTCTTCAGTGCATCACACGTTGCCTTTCACATTGTAATCATTCAGTAAATATTTTTACAGTTGTGCCTTTGAAAATAGCACCTTCCTCAAATCATAGGTTTTCTCATATGAAAATTTATTTTCAGCAGATTCGAGTTACATAGGCTAATGTCTCAGTTTGTACTTTATGAACTTTTCAATCCAATGTTATTATCAAAGACTATTAGTCATACCATAGCAGGTATATTTGTTTCATGCTTTTATCAGTTCCGCCTGGCACCTTGAGTCCCAGGCAGTAGCCCAGATGAGATAGTGGGTTTGTGTCACAGCTTAGGAAACCCCAATATTTTATAATGGGCTGTCAGCTAACCTGCATACCCTCTGCTCCAGAGGGAGATGTTAACTTTATTGTACTGGGCAGAAAATAAACTTATTCTCTACTCTGGAGGTAGACAAAATCTGTATCTTCCAAGGCTGTTCCACGTGCTTGAAAATAACAGTCAAAAGATAGTTCAGAACAAACATCATCAGTTTGCTCAAAAAATGTGCTGAAGTGCAAGAAACCTGTGGAAAATTGTCTCCCAACAGCTATATATTTTTCATAATCATTTAATTGTATGTTACTGGAATTTATCATAAATGCTCATGTATTTGCTGCCTACTGTTACACTGAATAAAATATTTAATTTTTAATTATATGCACCTAAATCTATTAAAATTATAATTTACTCTCCACATTTGAAAATGGCAACATGTGCATACATAATATGTAATTCAAAATGACACATAGTTGTATCTGCAATAGGGAGTGGCAAATAACAAATTCATTAGAAATGTATATTTTCTTTTATTTCCAAAGAAATTTTTTAAATTTAGAATTTGATTTTTTATTTGTTTTGGTTTTGGTTTTGGTTTTTACTTTGATTATAGCTATTGGTTAATGAGGCTTTTTGAATTTTTCCTTTCTCT
The DNA here is from genome assembly GCA_004026745.1 of Myrmecophaga tridactyla. Classification (NCBI taxonomy): domain Eukaryota; kingdom Metazoa; phylum Chordata; class Mammalia; order Pilosa; family Myrmecophagidae; genus Myrmecophaga; species Myrmecophaga tridactyla. Next base: position 2,849 of record PVIY010043588.1, read on the forward strand.
TTGTTTGAATTTCCTAAGTCTTTTAACTCAGACACACTTTCCAACTCCTATTATTAGGATAGAAGTTCTTGAGAATGGAAATGAAAGCAGAAGCATTTTCAAATTATTCTTCACTGCCCTGTGTATTGGTGGAAAGTCTTTAATTCATATATATACATTTATATATCTTCAGAAGATAACAAATTTATTTTAAGATATTTATAGTTCTAATCATTTAAGAAGTAGATAATCAGACTTTTCTAAAATACCTTTCAGTGATAACAATTGATATTGCTCCCTTTACCTATTACTACCTCTCCCTGTTTTTTTTCCTCCCATTCCAGTATGTCTAAATAAATACAAATTGTTACGTCTCGCTTTAAATTTAGTTTGGAGAACACAGCCACATTTTCACTTATTTTTTCAAGCAATTAAAATTTTACCTCTCTCACTTAAGATGTTTTGGAAGTATCTAATCTTCATTTCATTTTTGTCTGCATTAGAAGTTTTGTGATTGGAGAAGTTAGAAGGTTTGAAACACTAGTTGTGCATAAAGTAATGCTATTCTATATTTTAATAAGCCCAACCATATTATTTCACCATGTCTCCACTTTGTGAAATAACTCTGATAACTTTGGCAATATCTGGGAGAATGAGCGAGAGGAAAAGGAAAGAGGAAGAAATGAAGAAAGGAGGGAATTTGTGTAATCAGATTTCTTGGCAGTGATGTTCATGATAACCATTGACCCTTCCTGGAAAAAACAGTTGGACTTAATAGCAGTTTTTATCATTAAATAATTATTCAACTATTTCACTAAGCAGTCAGGGAATTGAACCCGGGTCCTCTGGCATGGCAGGCAAGCATTCTTGCCTGCTGAGCCACCATGGCCCACCCAAGAATTCTCTTTTAAAGCAAGTTAAGTTGTAAATAGAGTTTGGTGGTTACATGGTCTTTTTTTAGAGACTGCCTCAAGTTATTTAAACTTTCTACAAACTTTAGTATTCTTATTGCAAAATGGGGTGATAACAGTGGTAACAAACTCAAGATGAGATGTGATCATGTATATTCAGCACTCCCAGTTGTACCAGGCCAGGTACAGTAAACACACTACATGATTAAGCTCAAGATCCCATTGTATTTTAAGTGACACATTTAGAAATGAGAAGGTCTCAGGCAGAAGACTAATCAAGTTAGTATGACTCAGAATTAGTACAATTGCACTTGAAATATAAGATCCCAAAATTCCTCCATGCATTACTTTCCTTATTTACTTATCACAAATCTGTATTAGTGGTAAATCTCTTTAAGTACACATTTTTAAATGTGTAGAGGTTCCTGGATAGAATTAAGAAGCAAAAAATTAAAAACTGTTTTGGTTTCCTGGGCTTCTAAGGAAGTACCAGAAACTGGGTCAGGTTAAGCAATGGAAATGTATTTGCTCATGGTTTTGGAGCTAAAAGAAAGTCCAAATAGAGGCCTCATCAAGACGATACTTTCTTCCCAAAGACTGGCATTCTGAGGCTGGCTGCTGGAATCCTTGGTCCTTAGCTTATCACATGAGAAGGCACATGGTAGCATCTCCTGGGCTCTCCTCTTCCAGTCCCATTGACATTTAGCTTCTGGCCCCTACAGCTAGCTTTTACTCTGTCATCGAATTTCATTCCACCTCTAAAGGACTACAGTAATAAGATTAAAACCCATTCTGATTGAAGTTGGCTACACTTTACCCAAAGCAATCCCATCAAAATGTCCTACCTATAAATGGGTTCATACCCATAGAAATGGATGATGTATAAGAACATGTTTCTGTGGAGTACATACAGCTTCAAACCACCACAAAAATAAACTAAATGGCATCCACTTAATTATATTATTTATTGAAAATATTTCAGATATTAAATAAAAATGCTCTGAAACTTTGATCAGTAAAATTATATCAGTTTAGTTATCAAAAGTCAGCCTAACAGGAAACAACCCTGGATTTAAGCAAATCCAACTTTCCTGCGTTCAACAGTGGCTCCAACCAAGGGGCCCCTATACCAGAAAAAAATGACAACAAAGGTGGGGTAGTGGTGACCTGAAATTAAAGCTCTAAACAGATTTGCAAAGCACCAATAGAACAAGATGTATACACAGAGATCATGAATTGCATACCAGTCAATTTCTAATATGTTGGGGATATTAGCATAGAAGCATATGACTCAAAAACAATATACTTTTCATTTTTCATTTTGCAGGAAAAAGTCCAGCATTTGCAGAAGGCTTTTGCTTCAAGAGTAGATAAGTCCACACAAACCGAAGTTCTAGGCTATGATGTAAGTAGTTGTACAAAACCATTTCTATCTTCTTTATTGATCGTCAGACCTCCACAGCTTATTTACCTCTGTTGCTGTTGTGTCTGTGCATTGATTTAATAGGATTTAGTGGTGCACCATTCATCTTTTGCTCTTAAACAAATTTTTTTTCAGTTCCAGAGAAAAATAGACACCCACTAGCATACCAATGCCTTATTAGATTTTTAAACAAAATCTGTGATATAGTTTTTGAATTAGTGAATTTTTAGACATGTGGAGAATTTGAATATTTCAACACTTCATTTTTAAGAAAATACTAATTTATCTATTACCAGTTTAATAAAGTTGTGTTTTCAATCTCTAAGGGCCAAGCACGTTATTTTCACATTTTTGTTCCTAAAAGTATATGCAAGTTTGCAGAGAAATTTATAATAATATTTTACCTCTTGAGCTTCAGTGCAGGGTATAGAAAGTAATTTAATTGAAAGGTGACATTATTTCTTATGGTGAAATAGTTCTTGAATTGTCAAAAATAGGATTGTAAAACATATTTTATATAAGATTGCTTCTAGTAACACTGAATGACATAGATAATTTTGATTCAAGTACCTATCTTTTCTGAAACTCAGCTATTAAATTTGCATTTTGCCTAAGTTCATGATGTTAAACTGCCTTTTGATGAAAAAATAAAAACTATCTTCTAAATTGTATCTTCTTCGTTGTAAGAAGCCATTCTTTTATTTAAAAACATTTATTATTATTTTCAGCACTTCACTGACAAGTAGAAATGGAGATAATTTGTTTTATGAAGGTGTATAATGATAAAATATATGTTTGCTACAGGTCCTCATACTAAATAGCATAAAAATGGTTGTTACTTTTTGTTACCTTGCAATCTATATTAATATATTTAATATAACGATACTTGTCTCTATTGGGAAATGAATCAAAGCTTTAAATTCCAGTACAAATTGTTTTCCATTTGTAAACAATTGTTGATACAATATTATTTATTTAAAAAGAAGTAAAAGTATGCTTTTCTTTTGAATTCTATCTTTTTATTCTTTACAATATATGTTTATTCTGGATAATTATTCTTGAAATCAATCCTATGATTATGGGACTCCTTGAAAACCAGTGTTATATGTTATTTAATCAATGATGAGGTCCTTATTTAAAAAAAATATATGTTGTGTAAAATTCAAAAGATGATTTAGCACATATAATTCAATATTATCTCTCTGGGCCAGTGAAATTTCCTGTTTAAAAGCATTTCAATGCATATTTGTATTGCATCCTAAGTTATAAATTCAAAAGTGTGATCTTTAAGCCAGAGAGTTGTCCTATAAGAATAGTAAATCCATATTTCCTAATAGGCCTTATTTCAATATTACAAAACCATAAAGAATATAGAAGCTAGAAATTAAATTAGGATTTACCTACTTCAAAGCCCTCAATTTTCAAACAAGTACACCGAATCCCAGAAAAGTCACTTGTTCACTACAACACAATATTCATGGAAGTCTAGACTTTTATTAAAGTATCAAGTTTTTAAAACAAGGAAAAAGAAAAAGGCGTATGCATTTGGACTCAGATATTCCATTTCACTCACTTTAAGGAAATGATATTTGGGAGACTATGAATTTTAGATTTCTAAATGACTGACTGTAAATGTAAAATGTAAGAGGTCTATAATATTATCACTGATTTCTTATAAGCATCTGTTATTAAGAAATGGATTGTACGTATTGGTAGAAAACTTGTTGTACCAACACCACTCCTATTACCAGCTTCTTATGCATTTGCCTCCCTATGGTCTACAGTTTTCATTTCTTTTTTTTTTTTCTTTAAAGCCATTTTATTAAGGCATCATACAATCCATCCAACGTGTACAATCAATGGCTCTCAGTATAATCACAGAGTTGTGCTTTCATCACCACATGCAATTGCTAGAACATTTTCATATCCCCTACCCCTTACACTCTCCTATATATGTTCACACTTGGCATCAGTGTGGTAACTTTGTTACAATTGATAGAAGTATATTATGATATTATTTTTAACTATAGTCTGTAGTTTGCATTAGGTATATATTTTTCTCATATACCACCCTCTTATTAATACCTTGTACTAGTGATGTATGTTTGTTCTAGTTCATGGTAGAACATTCTTATGCTTGAACTGTTACCACCTTCATCATCCACAAGGTTCACTGTTATTCAATCCCATGTTTCATGCTCTAGTTTTCCTTCTAGTGACATATGCCACCCTAAACTTCCCCTTTCGACCAAACTTATACACACAGTTCAGCAATATTAATTACAGTCATAATAATGTGCTACCATCACCTCCACCATTTCCCACCATCTACAATAAGCCTTGTTAAAAATTCTGCACAAATTAAGTATCAGATTCCTTTTTTCTACCCTAATTCTATCTTGTGGTTACCTATATTCTAGATATTAATGCCATGAGTTTGCTAATTATATTTAATTCATATTAGTGAAATCATACATCATTTGTCCTTTTGTATCTGGCTTATGTCACTCAACATAATGTCCTCAAGGTTAACCCATGTTGTCACATGCGCCAGGACTTCATTTCTTTTAACAGCTGAATAAAATCTGTCATATATATACCACAATATGTTTATTAATTTCAGTTGATGGACAACTGAGATGTTTCTGTCTTTGGGCAATTGTGAATAATACCACTAGGAGCATCAGTATGCAATGTCTGTTATTATCCCTGCTTTCAGTTCTTCTAAGTATATACCTAATAGAGGGATTGCCAGATCATATGGAAGTTCTATACTTTAAATGAGGAGAGAGGAACCACCAAACCATGTTCAACTATGGCTGTAGCATTTTAAATTCTCACCAGCAGTGAATAAGTGTGCCTGTTTCTCTATATCCTCTCCAACACTTAAGTTTCCTGTTTGTTTAATAGTAGCCATTCTAGTAAGTGTGAAATGGTATCTCACTGTGGTTTTGATTTGCATTTCCCTAATAGCTAGTGATGCTGAGCATGCTTTCATTTGCATTTTGGCCATTCTTATTTCCTCTCTAGAAAAATGTCTATTCAGGTCTTCTGCTCATTTTTTAAATTGGTTTATCTTTTCATTGTTGAGATGTAGGATTTCTTTGTATATTCTGGATAGTATACCTTTTTCAGATATGTGATTTCCAAATAGTTTCCCCTAATGCATAGGCTGCCTTTTCACGTTCTTGACAAGTCCTTTGAAGCTTGTAAGTTTTTAATTTTGAGGACGTCCCATTTATCTACCTTTTCTTTTAGTGTTTGTGCTTTAGTTGAAAGATTTAAGTAACTGTTGCATAACACAAGATCTTGAAGATCACCACGTTTTCTTGTGGTGTTTTATGGCCATGGTTTTGTATGAGATGTGAAGTAGACATCTCCTTTCATTCTTTTGGATATGTATAGTCTCCCAGAACCATTGATTGAATAAACTATTCTGTCCTAGTTGGGTGAACTTTGTAGCTTTGTCAAGTAATAATTGCCCATGTATGTGCAGGTCTATTTCTGAATTCTGGGTTCAATTCCAGGTGTTAATATATCTGTCTTTATACCACTACCATGCTGTTTTGATCACCATAGCTTTGTAATATGCTTTAAAGTCAGGAAGTGTGTGTCCTACAACTTTGTTCTTCCTTTTCAAGATGTTCTTGCCCATTCAGGCCCCTTAGCCTTCCAAATACATTTTATAATTGGCTACTCCAATTCTGCAAAGTAGGCTTTGGAATTTTGATTGGAATTGTGTTGAATATGTAGGCTAATTTGGATAGAATTAACATCTTAGCAATACTTACTCTGCGATTCCATGAACACAGAATATCCTTTATATATTTAGGTCTTCTTTGATTTATTTAAGCAATGTTTTATAGTTTTCTGTGTTTGGGTCCTTGGCAAAATTTATTCCTAGATATTTGATTCTTTTAGTTGCTATTGTAAATGGAATGTTTTTCTTGAGTCCCTTCTTGGATTGCTAATTACTAGTATATAGAATATTGCTTTTTGTCTGGTTGATCTTGAATCCTGCCACTAAGCTGAACTCATTTATTAGCTCTAGTAGCTTAATTGTAGATTTTTGGGGACTATATATATACATGTAGGATCATGTCATCTGCAAATACTGAAAGTTTTATTTCTTCCTTTACAATGTGGGTGCCTTTTATTTCTTTTTCTTCCCTAATATCTCTTTCTAAAACTTTCAGTACAGTGTTGAATAACAGTGGTGACGATGGGCATCCTTGTCTAATACAAGATCTTAGAGGTTAAGATTTCAGTCTTTCATCATTGAGTATGATTTAGCTGTGGATTTTTTTATATATGCCTTTTATTGTGTTGAGGAAATTTCGCTCTATTCCTTTCTTTTGAAGTGTTTTATCAAAAAAAGATGCTAGTTTTGTCAAATGACTTCTCAATATCAATCAAAATGATCGTGTGTTTTTCCCCCTTTGATTTGTTAATGTGTTGAATTACATTAATTGTTATTCTTGTGTTGAACCACCCTTGCATACCTGGAATGGAATTTACTTGATCTTGGTGTACAATTCTTTTAATGAATTCCATTTGCAAGTATTTTTATTAAGGTTTTTTGAAACTATATTCATTAGAGTTATTGGTCTGTAATTTTCTTTTCTCATAGTATTTTCATTTGGCTTTGGAATTAGGGTGATGTTGGCTTCATAGAATGAGTTAGGTAGTGTTTCTTTCTCTTCAATTTTTTGAAAGAATTTCACAGGATTGGCATTAATTCTTCTTGGAATGATTGGGAAAATTCATCTTTGAACCCATCTGGGCCTGGACTTTTTTGTTGGTAGATTTTGGAATACTGATTCATTCTCTTTACTTGTGATTGGTTTGTTGATGTCTTCTATATCTTCTAAATTCAGGGGAAGTTTTCTGTGTGTTTCTAAGAAATTGTCCATTTCATCTAAGTTGTCTAATTTGTTGACATGCAGCTGTTCATTGTATCCTCTTATGAACTTTTTAATTTTGAGGGGGTTAGTAGGGATCTCCCCCCTCTTGTTTCTAATATTATTTGTTTGCATCTCTCTTTTTTCTTTGATCATCCGTAACTAGAAGTTTGTCAATTTTTTAACTTCTCAATGAACCACATTTTGGTTTGTTGATTCTCCATTTTTTAAAATCTCAATTTCATTTATTTCTGATCTAATCTTTGCTGTTTCTTTCCTTCTACTTGTTTGGGATTAGTTTGCTGTTCTTTTTCTAGCTCCTCTGGGTATACAATTAGGTCTTTTATTTTAGCTCTTTATTCCTATTTAATGTAGGCAGTTAGGGTTATAAATTATCCTCCGCACACTGCCTTTGCTTCATTCCTTAAATTTTCATATGTTGTCTTCTTGTTTTCATTTGTTTCATGATATTTACTGTTTTATCTTGAAATATATCTTTGACCACTGATTGTGTATGAGTGTGTTGTTTAACCTCCATATATTTGTAAGTTTTCCAGTTCTCTGATTGTTTCCAGTTCTCTGATTGATTTCCAGCTTCATTCCATTATGATTAGAAAAAGTGCTTATTAATTTCATTCTCTTTAAATTTATTGAAAACTGTTTTGTGACCCATAGCACTTGAAAAGAATACATATCCTACTCTATTTTGGGGTATAGTGTTCTTTATATGTTTGTTAGGCCTAATTCATTTGTCATATTATTCAAGTTCTCTGTTTGTTTATTGATACTCTGTCTAGATTTTTTTTTTTTTTTTACATGGGCAGGCACCGGAATCGAACCCGGGTGCTCTGGTATGGCAGGCGAGCATTCTTGCCTGCTGAGCCACCATGGCCCGCCCTGTCTAGATGTTTTATCTGTTGATGAGAGTGGTGTATTTTTGTCTCTAGCTATTATTGTAGAGACATCTATTTCTCCCTTCAGTTTTGCCAGTGTTTGCATCATGTGTTTTGGTTAGGTACAAAAATATCTATGATATTTCTTTTTGCTTGCTTTCTCCTTTTATAAATATATTATCTTCTTTGTCTCATAACATTTAAACTCTATTTTGTCCATTATTAGTATAGATATACCAGTTCTTTTTTTCTGTTTACTCCTTGCATGGAATATATTTTTCTAGCTTTTTTTTTTTTCTATCCATTTGTCTCTTGGGTCTAAGGTGAGTATCTTGGAGGCAGCATATAGATTTTTTTTTTAATATGCATTCTGCCAATCTGTGTCTTTTGACTGAGGAGTTTAATCTATTAATATTCAATGTTATTACTGCAAATGTAGTACTTACTTCAACCATTTTTCCCTTGGCTTTTATATGTCATATGATATTTTTGTCTCCTTTTTTACCATTTTAGTTGCTCTTACTGATAATCTTTATTTCTATACTCTCCCTCAAACTTCTTTCTCCTTTCTTTTCTTTTCAACCTGCAGAACTCCCTTGAATATTTCTTATAGTGCATATCTCTTGCTTTCTCAGCTTCTGTTGAACTATGAATATTTTAAACTCCTTCTTGTTTTTGAAAGGCAGTTTTACTGGATAAAAAAATCTTGGCTGATAATTTTTCTCTTTCAGTATGCTAAACATATCATATATGTTATATCATATACTACCTTCTTCTTGCCTCTATGGTTTCTGAGGAAAAATCAGAATTTATCTTTATTGAGTGTCCCTTGTGTGTGATGGATCACTTTTCTCTTCCTGCTTTCAGAATTCTCTTTTTATCTTTGGCTTGTCACATTCTGCTTAGTATGTGTCTTGGAGTAGGTCTTTTCAGATTTATTCTGTTTGGAGTACATTACACTTCTTGGAAATGTATATTTATGTCTTTCAAAAGAGTTGGGAAGTTTTCAGCAAGTATTTCCTCAAATATGCATGTGGCCCCTTTTCCCTTCCCTCCTCCATCTGGGAAACCCACGTTGCATATCTTTGCATGTTTCATGCTGTCCTTTATTTTCCCTATACACTAATCTTTTTTTTTCCCCATTCTTTTTTCTAACTATTCTTTTGTTTATTCAGTTTCGGTCGTCATGTCGTCTAGTTCACTGATTCTTTTTTCTGATAGGTTCAAATCTGCTGTTTTATTCCCTTAGCATATTTAAAATCTCATCCATTTCCTTTCATTCCCATAGGTTCTGTTATTTTTCCCTGCATGCTTTCATATTCTTCTTTATGCTTATCCATTGCCTTCTTAATATCTTTTGCCATATTTTCCTTCATCTCCTCGAATGCTCTGCAGAACTTCCCTCTGTCAAGCACCCGGGAAGTATTGTTTTGGACAGTTTCTGACTATCTGCTACCTGTTTTTTAAGTGGAGTGAGCCCTATAGCTCCCTGTTCAGTCATCTTCCTGGAAGTCCTCCTACAGTTTTCTTGTTTTGCATAATATATTATATCAGTGGTATTTAGTGTTCTACAAATGTAAACAAAGTAAAAATAGTTATAAACATAGTTAAAACTTCTGAAGTTTTCATTATTCCTAAGTTATGATATCTGATGGTAATGACTTAATATGTATTGACTCGATTAAACTGATTTTAAAGAATAATTTCTTGGAAGTAAATACTTAAAGACTTCCCTTATATAAGTCCTAGCTATGTTTTAGAAAATTGTTAACATATAATAATCATTCATTCTAAAGATTTAATGTTTCACTTTTCCTGGTGATATATTCCAGGGCATAATAATCAGAATCAGCAAATTAACTGCCAAAGAAATGTATGTAGAACCTAATGCAAATATCTAGATGTACCTGTAGTAATAAACTGTAAATTATAAACCTCAGTAAATACACTAGTAATAAACTTCAGCATGGGAAAAATTGAGAGATCTATTTTAAATAATCTAATTAGAAATAAATAATATACTTGAAGTGTGATGAACAATGTGAATAATTGGACACAGGTGATCCATTAATAGTATAACTTCTTCCATGCCAATGAAATCTGTAATTTTCAATATTTATTTACAAATAATTTCACATTATCACATGAAATAAGAATTAATACCCTTCAACATAATATTTTACTGGCATTGTCCTCATATTTTACATAATTTACATTTATCACAAATGTAGTGTATATATATTAATAGACACATTTAAGAAATTGTGTTTGTTGGAAAAGATAATGGAAAATCTCGTAAAGATTTTACTTTCAGTTTCTTAACATGTACATTATGGATGGTTCTCATACTCTTTTGTGCACTTCCTAAAGCTGTCAAAATTAGTCATAAATTGTTCTTTATGGATCTAGTTTCAGTTATTTGAATGTCAGAATATATGAGACTGTAAGTCACCATTAATATAATTTCCTTGGAAAGATAGCTGTAGCCACACAATTTGCTTAAGATAGGAAATGGAGTCCCAGAAGGCTTTAATTATAATGAAATGTATTAAAAGAAATTTCTAAAAATATACTACAGTGAATAAGTTCAAAAATTTGTATAATAAACAACTTCTATCCCTCAACAGCTTTACCAGGAAACTTAAAACTAATGATAGTGTACACTGTGCTCTGATTTTAATACACATGGCAAGAAATATTTAAAAATAAATTCAGAGTGTCTTAGCAAGGAGCTATAAACACAGTAGTTCTTATATTGAGGGAGACTGTTAAGTAAATGATGAATGTGTTTCAAATAATCAGTGCTAGTTTAACCCCTCTCATCTTTCTTTGTTTACACAGACTTAGTTTATTGAAAGATTAAAGAATAACTTCTTAAGTGTCACTTGTGTTATTAAAACAGGATAGAAGATGAATAGATGTAGGCAAGTAGCTATGTTGCCGATTACAAGATTGCACTAAGAGGTATGAAGGATTCTTCTGATTGCATCAGCTATATAAATAGGTGCTTCAACATTACACATATGTTACCTGTAAATATTTTATAGTTTGAACTACTGCAAATAACATTTGTATTAAACTATTTGAGAATGATCTTCCAAAATACTACAGAGAAGAAATTATATCCTGGCAGTGAGAAATACAGATGCTTTTATTAATTTGGCATCTTTATAAATAGCTTTTATTTTTTAGCTGCCATCTGATGTTCTGCAGAATATTGTCTTTTCACGTCACTAATTAAGTTTAAGTGTAAATTTTCATTTATATTTGTGCCTGAACTTGATTCAGAATGTTCAAAGGTCTTCTAAATTGCTCCTATAGGCAAAAATCGCTGAATTTTAAGGAAAGAAGATTCTTCCTTTGATTAGCAAGTTTTACACTTATGTATGATGACAATTGTTTAATAGTCTTAAACTTGCAGTGTTTTGTTCTTAAGAATTTTTATCAAGAATTTTATCAAATATTAAATTATTATTAATCATTGTTAGTCTAAATATAATTAGTAGTTTTCATTTGACTATTTAAAATTTAATTGTGGCATTGCACATATTTTGATTCATTCACTTATGAATGAAAGTTAAATCTGTTTGATAATGTATACCCATACCATAGTGTGTTTTTCAAATTTTTTAGCACATTTTCTAAATAGTTGAATATGCTTTATAAATGCAGTTTACTATTTATAAATTTGGAAAATGATATTACTAGTTGTATTATGGAAAATGATATTACTAGTTGTATTATGAATACACATTTTGAAAAACCTCTCAATGCAATTATATATGTATTTTTTAACCTCTGGTAACTTTCTTAGATTTAATTTTGGAGGTGCTCCTGGACACAGCTAGTAACATGCAGGGAGTGCTGACAAATACAAAATAGTTCATCATGAAATGGATAAGAATGATTAGTTTTTACTATGATTGTTTTATTAGATGTTAGGTAGATCAGGAAATTATTTTGTGTTATTCTAATACATTATGCCAGCCTATGCACTAAATCCAACTCTAAGAATTGAATAAGTATTAATTAGGTTCTCTCATCCAGCTGCCAGAAAACTATACTTTCTTAAGGCTGTTTATTTTGGACCTACACTTGATATCATAGTTCTTAAATTCAGTATTTCTGATCATGCATTAAATAGCATTTATTAGATAAATAAATTTTAGATAATTTATTAGATAAATAAATCTTTCCCTTATATGCTTCGTTTATTTATATTCACTATCTCAGGTATTTCTCTTTATTTTTATAAATTAATAATCGTGTTTAAAAATGGAGTTATATATTTCAGATTTTTTTGGACTACAGTTTTTTTCATATTACAGTAAGGATAACTTTCAGACAAGAACATTAATTAAAAACACATACAGGAAACATGATCTTCAGCTACAGATGCTTATTAACATTTAATGGAGTTACAGCCTATCCGGTGAAGTTCTAAGGGCATAGCTTTTGAAAATCCATCCTTGCATTAATTCAACAAATATTACTAAGTGTCCCCAGGAGCCAGGTTCTGTTCTGAGTACTTGGAATATATCCTTTAATCAAACAACAAATATTCCTGGGTTGGTGAAGGCATACTTATAATAAACAATACATATAATAAAGTCAATTATATAGTATATTAGAAGTTGCTAAATGCAATGAAAGAAAAGAAAAATAGTACGGAGAAATTATGTGAATATTTGGAGTGGGTTTCTGGGCTGTGGTAGGAATTTTAAACAGAGTGATCTGGGTGGGTCTGAGTTGAGAAAATCACAGTTAGTCAAAATTCCTTTACAATGTGCTTTTTGAAAACCCCATAGGGAGCCCAGAATCAGTAAGAACAAATTGCCAATTGCATTATCTTTGCTTTGGGACGTAGGTAAATTAGTTGGCTTCCTTTGGGGGCCATGCTGTCTGAAAAAATGCAGTGTGTATCATTAAACCCTATAATTAGGCCCACTGCATCAAGAGGCTCATACTAGGGAAACACAAAGCTATGAAGTAACAGCACGCGGTGATCTCCCAATTATGTTCACTTGGCGTAAGAGGAGAAGAAAGCTGGGTGTAGTATCAGTCACACCATGTAAATAACATTTGCATTTCTTTTTTCTCATTTTTCTTGTTCTCACCCCCCCTTCTCTTTTTCTCTTCTTCTCCCTCCACCCACACACCCTTCTTTCAGAGCAGAAACAGTTAGATGTGTACATTTTACATGTATGATGAGATCTCGTTTATCAGAGAAGTTATGCCAACAAAAGTAAACAAATAAAGAAAACTCTGAAAAATTACTTGAAAAAAATAAATGGATATACTAATTAAAATATTTTAATATTGGTTTTATAAACCTTGAAACCTATAACATTATAAGTACCCGCTATTTTACTTTAGTCACAAAATACATAGCTTCATAATGTCCTATATTATTACTTTATATTAATTTTGTTGCTTCGTGTCCAACAAATATTTTGAAAATATTTTGAAATGATTACTTTGTGCCTTTTAGAAAGAAGCATTAAATGCAAATCAGAAAAGACAACTACTCTTTCACTGAGCAGTGATTTTAAAACTAAGTGCCAACATTCGGTTGTTTTATGGTATTATATCGAATGCTTCATTCTAAAATCTTGAACATTTACCTAGGTACCAAATCCTTTCTGAAATGTCTCCAAGTTCATCTAGATTACCTAGAATTAATACTAGTTAACTGACCACCCTTTTGTTAAGAGATTTATAGTTGAAATCCTTATGGGGAAACTAGCAAAGCTAGGTATGACCTACAAAAGTTAATAATTCTCAAAATATGCATTAAAATAAAACAATAAAATATTACACAAAATGTAGAAGATCTTGTATGGTTTATACTAGATAACGATGTATTCATATTTGCAGAAAAAGTATGTTGATACGGTGATGATGTTGATAATAGAGAGAAAAGTAGGTATTTATTGTCAGGAAAATTTCCTCCAGTCTACTACTATTTCTAACTCTTAGACTGCCATCTCTATCAGTAATCTAAATTTAATTCCAAAATGTCTAATTTTTTAGCATTAGAAGTCTTTTTAGGTATGCAGTGTGCTAAGTGGCATTGCATAATAGGGGGTCTCTTCTGAAGGAATGTTCACCCTTTCAAGAAGAGACAAAGCATAGACTAAGGGCATTTATTTGTGATGTCTTATGAGATGGAAGCTTATCATTATAAATTGTTTGAAACTGTATGACTTTGCTCAGGTACTTGTTCAAAGTGAAATTTGTGTAAGTAGCTTATATTAATTAATTTCTATGGAAACTGTTAATTTCCTTCAATATGACCTACAATCAGAAAAGATCTGCATAACCAAATTTATCCTTGAATTCCATATATATTCATCAGAACGTCTATTAGTATGAGTACATTATGAACAATATAGGTAAAGAACATTTTATTTTTAATTTTTATTTGTTGTATTAGTTTGAATCAGTTGTAAATCTATTGTTTTTTGTGTGTATAAATTAAAGATTAAAGCAAGTCATATTTTAAACTAATGTACATGGCTTAAATAGTTATTTAATTTTCAAAAGAATTAAAATGAATTTATGCAACTATTAGCTGGACTTGTTTGTGACCCAACTTTATTATATTTCATATAAATTGATATTAAAAAATAAATTTATTTTAAAGATAATAAGCAAAATAGCTTCCTGGAAACATTAACTTCATAGTACACAGAAATAAAATTATCTATTCTAAATAGAAAATATAAATTTGTTTATAACATAAATACCACTAAATATTTTAATTCCTCACTACACCGACTCATGACTTTTCCATTTTATCAGTCAAATCTTCTTTCATTTAGGCTATCAGATTTAATTACTAAGAAACTCCATTTTTCTCTTTATTTTTCTTGTGAGATCTGCTATTCTCTTTAACAGCTGTCCTATTTGCCCTTAATTTAGAAGCATGCATGGAGAATGAGATCTGTCAAGAGCATTAGCTCTTAGAATATTCATTGGCCATGAAAAAGTTTCTCAATCACAACTCATGCTTTGAAAATACTTCACTTATATCTTCTGCCAGTGATAAAACTGATATTTCTATGGGAAGAAAAGACATTAAAATGTTTAGGTTAATAGTATTTCAAAATAAAGATGTAAAATGATTTCTTAATTTATAAATAGCACATAGCAAAAGGGGAAAAAATGCTTCCACAAATGTTTGGCTTCATACCAAATAGGCAAAGGAATAGGAATTTTCAGTGTATCATATTAGAAATTTTTCTTAAACAGCACCGCATATTGCATTAACCTTATGTTCCATAAAGTAAGAATACCAGGAAATTATACTTTTATGCAATGCCACATTGTTAAGATGGCAATTAGAATTTTAAATTTATAAAGCTGAATTACTGTAGAGGAAATTTATACCAAAAGATTGAAATTTACAATTCAGAGTACTTAAAGAGTCAAAGTTCTATGCATTATCAGACTTGCCAAAGATTTCTCATTATTCTATGAGTTTTGTGCTTTTAAATGGATTAATAGATGTGGATTTAATTCCTCAAATTAGAGAAGAATCTTTTAAGGTATAAATCTAATACGGAATAGTTTCAGAGAGAAAAATACTCTAAACAGGCTTACCATTTTGCTATATTGGAAAATTATAATCTAAAAAACTGGTGAATTGTGAATTTTAAGCCTAAGATAAGAAAGAACTAATGTAGAATATCAAATATAATGCTTTTCAATTTTTGGATCCTATGTAACTTAATGTTGTTACAAAAATGATACTTCAAAATATCTTTTTAATTTATGGGAAAGTTGCCACAAACTCTGAATCTAAGATTATTAACATATCTTCTTAAGGAAATATCAATAATATGACTCACTTTTGTAACTTAAGAAATGTGAAATTAAATGTTCTATATAAATCATAAACATATGCAAAAATTACTTTATGCATGTGTATTAATACCTATATATATTATTTCCTACTCTTTTAAAAGTTTTTCCTCCACCTTATTTTTTGTATATTAACATATAAGTGATGAATCATTACCTATAAATACATGCACATAAACATATATTTTTGGCATTTTAAGTATAATGGATTTGATTTTACTGTAATAAATCTACTTAATCATTTAAATATCTGACTAGTATTTGACCCTGTGGTCATTTTGAACCTTTTAAATGTTTCCTTTTTATTTGTTCCTATAAAATAAAAAACAGCACTTTCATATGTCACATACCCTATAAAGAAGTTTTGAAATATCTAACAAAATTGTGTGTGGTTGCATCCTGTACCCAGCAATATCACCTCTTGAAATCTGTGCTGAAGATACAAACCATATATATATATATATATATATATATATATGTATGTATGTATGTGTGTGTGTGTGTGTGTGTGTGTAAGAGCATCTCCAGAAGGTTCTCCTTTATAGCATTGCTTGTAAGAACTAAAGAGATGAATCAACCTAAGGTCCACCAATAGGCATTTGTTTGAATTTGGTTCATTTACAAAATGGAGTCTATAAAGATCTCCCCTGCTGCAGAAAAAAAGAACTCTCAATGTTCAGATATGGATTACTCCTAACATTATTTTGATAAGTGAAAGTATGAAATTTATGAAATATTTATGTCAAATATTTTATGTAAGGTTATATATATACATATATACAGAAATCAGGAAAAAAAAAAGAGCCTGTAGACAATGCAAATGTTTACCTGTAAGGAGGTGTGACAAGAGCAGTGTTGATTAGTCTGGAAAAGATGTGCATTAAACTCAGATTTCTTTGAGTATTTTGTTCAATATTGTTTTTATAGAAAAGGGAAAGCTATAAAATTAAAATTAATCTGAAATAAATAAACTTAGGTCAACTTGGTAACATAATCAAAGAGAAAAGCAAAATTTTGAAGGTGATTCACAACCTATTTCTCTGGCTGTACATTCTTAGTGGGCTATAGTATATGTTCACAAAGAATTGTGAAGAAATCCAAAACTTCATTCAATATCAAAAGTAGTATTACTACGATAATAATAATTTTGAAGCTATGTGTATATATATATATATATATATAATAAGATTCAACAAATAGCTAGTTCTAATGTTGTTAGTATTAAAGATTTTTCAAGATATGAGAAAGAAATATAACTATGAAAATAATAGAAGTTGGGAAAATCCTGTTATCTTCAAGTTAAAAATATTAAAACAAACAGAATTTACTAATTTAATGTATATTTCCTAACTCTTCCCACTGAAAGAGCCTAAAGCAATGGTGGATAGATAAGTAAAACAACAGCATGAGTCAAAGGGCA
>PVIY010043589.1:0-20232 GCA_004026745.1 Myrmecophaga tridactyla
TTCTGGAATTTCCCTGAGAGTGCCAATTGAATCTAAATTCATCTTTTAAAGTGAAGGTGATGCTTCAATAAATCCCTTAATAGGCCTGCTCTCTTAAACCTTTGTGGGAGTGAATTCACAAAGGCTATAAATTCTGATTTCTGCTTCCAAAAGCTTGGTGATGACCGAGGGGGGACCCTGACCCCGTGCCCCTTCTGAATAACTGTGTGAATGGAAAATCTCAGCGGAGGCAGGGTCGTGAGCAGAGCCGGTGGCTGTCCGCACAGCCCCACGTGGCCGCCAGGGGCCGGGCCAGGTCACAGGCCTTGGAAAAGGGAAACCCACATGGCTGGTAGCTCAGAAGGAGCCGGGCCCCAGGGAACTGGTTCACGGGATGTGATATCACGAGAGACCAGTTTCTAAAATCTGGAAAGCCAATTAATTATTTACTCACATTGAGAAATATAACTGCCACGGGGACCAGAGCCTCGTGGTTGGTAACCCAGCACACCCTCCCTGTAGATTAGCCGACGCGAGAAGGTGCAGCATAAGGGATGCTTGGCGCAGAAATCGGACTGGAGAAGGAGGTGCCTGGAGCTGCATTTATTCGGCTCCTTACCGGGAAGCAGTGGAGCTGGGAGGGGCTTGGGGCCACCAGGTAGAGGGATATCTGTAGCCACAGTAGAGGCTGTTTGCCCTTCTTTTTGGCTGCCCATCATCTGAATACTTATGTCTAAGGACACACCCCTTCGCCCCTACAGTTAGCAGAAAGTCTGTCTCCTTTAACAGAAATGCAAACTACCAAATACTCACTTTTCCATACTTTTTTTGCAGCTCGACTGTGCAGCGTGCCCCAGGCTGTGCCAGGGGAGTACAGCTTCCTGGACCTCGAGCAGGAGGCTGGGGATGGCAGAAGACTCCATTCCGGCGACAGCAGTTTCAAAGGCAGCTGTTCTTACAACAGATCCCCAAGGTCCAGCCCTGTTCTGTCTGCTGTACAAACTGCAGGGGCCGGGACTTTGGGGGTTGCTGGTGGTGTCCACTCAGGACCAGCTCTGTTGTGGAATTTCAGACGTCATTCCCGGGTGGCTGCCTTCAGGCCAAATTCTCCGGCCCTTGCAGAATCTGAGCTATCCCGGACCCTTGAATAAATTCCATTACTGCTTCTCTCCACTGGCATCACTCGCTGCAACCTGCCTGATCAGAGGGCCCTTGGCTTTGTCACCTATCAATTGGCCAGAGTCAAGAGTTGGCGAGTGGCTCATCATGGATTTGTCCTGCACTCGCTGCACTGCTCACTGCCAAGCCCGGGGGGGTCTCAGACAGGAACCGGTGAGTTTAGAAGAGGGACCGGCCCCGGCCAGCCATGGTGGCCAGAAGAGGCATCTTGGAGACTGCAAGCCTGAGAGTGAGTAGACTCTAAAGGGACTGTGAGGAAAAGAGTGGTTTTCTGAAAAACTGTCATCTTGTGCCTGACCCTCTTGGAAGCAGAGCTGGGAAAAGCCTTGGGGCCGGGGATGTGGCCCCTGCGCCTATATGGCCCCATACTCAGGGCTGGCAGCCACCAGGGGACATAAAAATGAGAACTTGCCAGCAATTAATTGCTAAAGATGCAAGGAAAAATTGTTTTTGAATATTAAAATTATAGATATAATGCTATTAGGAGCATGATTCAGAATTTATGAAAACATTATTTATATTGATTTATTCCCAGAGCCATCAAGACTCCTTGAAAATAATTAAAGTTGGCATTTCCATGGCTGAAGCTAAATGTTGATATCATATAATGAAAATTATATGCTGGGGATGGGCTGAGCTCTAGAAAGCATTAAAACAAACGCCAACATCTGCTTCCACCTGCTATTAATTTCCCCTTGGGCAATGGGTGGGTCTCTGGGGCTCCAGTCCAGCCCCAGCCATTGGCCATCCTGGAGGGCTCTGGGAGATGACAGGGAAAGCAAGGACCGGCACCCCAGGGCCTTGAGCTATAACAGAGCTCAGCCAGGGCCACGAGTCAGGGGAGGAAAGGGTCCAGACAGGAGGTCAGCTCGGCCAGGGCCTGGGACAGTGACAGCGTACTCCTTACTGCCCACCACTGGGGTCCCTGCTGGCCTAGGGGCCCTCACCAAGGCCAATCACAGAAGGCAAGGAAGAGAGGGAGGGAGAAGGGGGTGGAGGGGGATGGAGTGGGGAGGGAAAAGAAATAAGGAAGGCAGAGAGGCAGACTGGTAAGAGGGAAGGGAGCAGGGATGGAAGGTGATCTCTGGCTTGGAAAATTCCCTACACTCATGTGACTGCAAAGCTTCTGCCCCAGGCTGGCACTGAATGCCAGTCTCCCCTTCTATAAGGCAGCCTCTGCCAATGAGGGTCTTTATTTGTTGATGGCTTTATGTGAGGCAGTTGTCTCCCCTTGGAGTTGGCACCCTGTCCCATCATCTCATCCTTATCTTCGTTTCTCCACCAAGTACACAGGACAGTTGGCTTCTCATTGTCTCCTTTATAAAATCCTAGAACTGGGGGACATGTTCTAAAACAGTGATTTTCAAATAGCAAGATGAGACCCATTGGTGGGTAGTGAAATCAATTTCATGGGCTGCGACCAGCAGCATCACAGAAGAAAAAAAATCAAATGGAATATATCAGAATACATGGCAAAGCAGTGCACGGATGTGTGAGTCCTGGTAATATATTTTCAAAATAATAGGAAGGCTATAGCTCAAGGGTTTCATCCAGATTTTAATTTTTCCATATCAGTTCCTAAAAGTGAATGAAAATGGGGATATTAAACCCTGGCACCTTGTTAATTTTGATTTTGATTCCAGGATATGTTCTTGAGGGCCAGGGATGGGGTGGGGAGGTTAAACCACACTGTACACACACACGTAGACCAGCAGAGACCCACAGGGCATGTTTCTGTCTACATGTTCTCTATGCGCATTTACTTAGCCTGCACAACCCCTGTTGGAGACGTTAGTGAAAGGGGCAATCCAGGCAGCTGGTTTCGCCCTCGTTAAAAGCCCACAAACATGCAAAGCATCTGTAATTGATTTTCTGTCACTGGGAACTTCCACAGGAAGGAAATGCTGAAGCAGGAGCTCCACGTAGCTGCCAGAGAGGATCAACTAATCCCAAGGCTGTCAAGGAGAGCTTTAGGGTAGAGAAAGCACCATCCCTGTGCAATGTTGCATTCATTCATTCACTCATTCATACATTCAGCAAACCTGTTTGATGTACCTACTGTATCCCAAGCACTGAGTTAGAGGCTGGGTACTTTGAGATGTTAAAGCCAAGGTTTGACCCCGTGTTGCCTCCTCTGGTGCCTGAGAAATACTGGGCTACCATGATAACACAAGGCCCTAAGTGGAAGGCTAGAGTTGGGTGCCACCACCGTGGGCATGCAGAGGAGGGAGGGGTGGGGTGGGAGAGTATTCCCGGCAAAAGGACAGCACGTGACACAAAGGCACAGTCTCTTGTGAAAGCCTGGCTCAGACTGGAGTGTGAAAGGATGGCTGTCACAACAAAGAGGTCTCAGAAAAACCCATAGCATGATTGAAGTCCATGTGAGTCACATGAAGTTGTTGAAAGAACTGGGTGCCTTGAGTGGGGTGTGGTAGGCAGGGGGAGGAAGAGGAGGGACTTCAGGGAACAGCTGCTCTAAATTTGAATTGCGTTCTGGTAAGAAAGGGTACCTGGGAGATACTCAGATGCAGGGATCAAGGCACTGCACTGAACGCTGCAGAAAGGGAATTGTCATGCATAAAGCATGACCCCTCCCCCACAAGCCCCCCAGGCATGCACGTGTGAGCACACACATGCACACACATGCACACACACATACTCGGGAGAATGTGGCTGAAAAGGGATGACAAGCTCCAGGATGGTCCAAAGGAATCCACCAGCAGAAGAGAACCCCTTCCCTAAAACGGCTTTGCCTCTCTCCCAAGCTTCCTTATCTCTATGTATTCTAAATCTGCTCCTCCCACCCCCACCTCATGCCCAGAAATCCTAGTGAGGGCCACTGAGAGTGGGGCCTCCATGCCCAGCCTCTAGAACGAACAGACGGGCAGCTGCTGACAGAGGAGAAAGGGTAGATTCTCCTGGTGCCGCTCCGTGTGCACGTAGAGGCCCAAGGACCTTCTCCTGAAGGATTTTGGGCCTTCCCTTAACACCGTCCCCTCAGAAAGGAGGAAAGGCCCAGGGAAGGGGGGTGGTCCTAGAGAGCGGCCTCTGGGCATCCTTGGTGAACATCCTGGTTCTCTCCCAGCTTCCCCCTACCCCTTTCCCTCTTCCTAGCAGCCCCTGATCCCTTTTTTGGGGATCCTGGGCATTTGGGGAGGCACACTCTACCTGCTGGGGTAGAAAACATAACCTGGCCTAAGCCAATTGGTACACTGAGGGCCTGGTATGGTGATTGGTTCAGGGCTAGCCATGTGACCTATATCGGTCCAATCAGAATGTGTCTCAGGACAACCGCTAGGAATGCTGGAACCAAGACCCTCTTTCCTGCGGGACGTGCAGACCCTGGAGGGGTGGAAGCCGTCTTTTCAGCTATCTGGTGACTGTGAGAGTGTCATCTTTGGAAGCAAAACAACGGAAGATAAATGGAGCTATGAAAAGAATCCTGCGTACTAGGCCCCTCCAAAACCCAGGGACACTTACAGTCCTGCCAGAGCTCTGAAGCCCTATTTCCATTGCTCCAGGCCCAGGCTTCCGGGCTTAACCTGTTAGAGACCATAGAAGTAGATCAGTGCACATGGCGATAACAACAGGTAACAGTTATTGAGCACCTAGTCTGCTGCAAACTCTGTCCTATGCACATTCCAGTGTTAACTCCTAAGACCAACTTTGCAACAACCCTTGTGGGAGGCATGATGACAAGACTATTTTTATGTCTATGAAGAAACCGAGGCACAGAGGGGATAAGCAGTGGCTCAGGGTCACACACTTGAGTAGGTGTGGCCACACAAGTAGGTGTGGCCAGGCTCTGACCTCAGGGGATGGAGGCCTGGATAAGGGCAAAGCCCTCATGTTCCTTCCTCTCTTACATCCTGGCCGAACTTTCACATGGCTTCTAATGCCTCTTCATCAGAGTCTTCGCAACCTTCCTATCAATAGACTGCTTTCTGAAAAATATCACTTGGGAAAATGGCCACTTGTGGAGAACAAGACCCAGGAGGGGTCTCGCTGCCCATCTCCACCACCGCCCCATCCCCCCTCTACCTTGGCCTTTCTAACCAGGCATCCCTGTGACCTTAGGGACCAAGGCCCAGTGGAATGTGTGACTGGAGCAGAGAGTTGGCGGTCCTTTACTTCTTTACCACTTCCTGGCAGCCTGTGCCCATAGTAGAGGGACTCCCCTGGCAGCAGTCTGGATCTACCCCCACCCCACCCCCATTCCACAAGGAGCTGGATCTTTCCAGTGCAGACAGCTCTATCTCCATGGATTCACATGGCCAGCCCACTTGCTCAGTTCCATCCCAGCCTCAGCAGGGCTCTGGCCTCTGAGCATGAGAGCCTCTTTGTGATAGGATGAGCTCTCATGTGTGTGTTTGCATTTGGAGCAGCTAGCTTGAGACTCCTGCTTTCCTACTTTGCAGCAACAGACATTCGTTCCGCTGCCCTCCTTGGCACTTGACTGATGCATTCATCCAATGTCAGTCCTTCTGGGAAGCCTTTGCCTCAGCTCCCTCCTCAGATGCTTCCAGCCCCTGGCTGTCCCTTAAGTCTTGGATATCCTGGAGACGTTGTCAGGGTGGCAGGAGGGTAAGAAAGTACGTTTGGTAGCTCACCTCATCCAACATGGATTCCAACTGCATTCCATTCTAACATATCAAAAACTACAATTCTCAGACTACCCTGCAGCTAGGTTCCAGAGGTGGTTGAGGGTCACTGTTTTAGTTTGCTAATGCTGCTGGAATGCAATATACCAGAAATGGGTTGGTTTTTATAAAGAGGATTTATTATGTTACAAGTTTACAGTCTTAAGGCCATAAAAATGTCCAAACTAAGGCATCCAGAAAATGACCTTGACTCAAGAAAGGCTGATGGCCTCTGTCACCTGAGAAAGCATGTGCCTGGCATCTTCTGGTCCTTTGGCTTCTGGTTTCAAACAGCTTCCCGGGGAGCATTTTCTTGCTGCATCTCCAAATGTCTCTATGTCAGGTCTGAAGTTTTTCCAAAATGGTTCCTCTTAAAGTACTCCAGCAAGCAGATTAAGACCCACCTTGAATGGGCAGAGATGCATCTCCATGGAAACCACCTAATCAAAAGGTCCTACCCACAGTTGGATGCATCACATTTCCATGGAAACAGCCCAGTCAAAAGGTCCCACCCTAAATAATAGGTCTGCCCCCACAAAATAGGATTAGGAATAAGAACACGGCTTTTCTGGGGTACACAACAATCTCAAACCAGCCCAATAACCAATTTAGATGCACCTGTATGAGGCCTTGATTCAGAGCTGAATCATGTGGGGAAAGAGTCAGGGTCTGGGACACCCATGTTTGTGGCGGGGATTATGGCAGAAGCAGTCAGGTTTGGGAGCCTGCAACTTCAGTGGCCACTTTCTGATCCAACAGATATTTCCTGACTTGGTGGTTTCCTTGCTGTGGCAGACATGGTATGTTTCTGGAGCTGTCAGCTGGGGAAAGTGTCCAGACTCTGCAGCTTCTTGATTGCAGGAGCAGCAACAGCCCTCTTGGAAGCCCAGTTCTGCAGCATAGCTTCAGGAATTGCTCCTGGAAGCTCACCCTAGAGTCCGTTTCATCAGCCCTTTCAACAGTTCTGTCATCTAATACTGATGATTAGATACTACAAATAGTAGTAAATCCCCTTCTGCTTAAACTAGCTAGAGAGGCATCTGCTCTCTCCAGAAGAACCCTGATTGACCCAAGGAGTCATGGCTGCAGTAGAAAGCTCACCTGTTGGTGGACTCTTAGCCAGAGGCAGGCAAGGAACAGCTGCAGGGCCCAGCCTACATGTCCTTGGGGGAGCCCTAGACTTTAAAATCCCTGGGAGACAGATAAGCATTGCCAACAGCTGCAAGGAAGTGTCTGCCCAGAGGACAAAGCTAACTGACTTTTGTGGCAGCAGGAGGCACCCCCCTAACCTAGGGGAGGACAAACCATGGAGGAAGAACTGGGCAGGGTGAGAGGTATACTTAGTTGCAGATGACAGAATCCCATGATTTTTGCAGAAAAAGATCACGGGGCATAGAGAGCTCAAAAAGTACTAGAAGATCCAAAGAGATTCTAGCTGAGTTTTCAGGAACCACTCCCAACATTAACCCCCAGAACTGGGCTGCCAGTGGGTGCTGCCTCGGCCACATCAGGAAGTCACAGGATCAGAAAGCTGCCATATGTATCTGGTTACAGAAACATGCCACTTGTGCTACGCTTGGCTTTAGTGAAATGGAAACCTCATGCCCTTCCTCTCCATTCTCGGTTGCAAATCAGAGTCTCATGTGTGAGTGCATCTGACTGGGATTTTTCTCAATCATATCTAGAACCCAAGGGAGCCTGGGATTTTTAGCTTTCCAGCCCCTGCAGTGCAAAAGGGAAAGCACGGCAGAGGAAGGTAGAAATAGGGATTGAACGGAACAACCCACTGTACCCAGCACATGCTCTTTCCTCGTCCCTGTGGGGGCGCTCCCAAGAGGAGTGCAGAGTCCTGCCCTTGACCCCTTGGGGTGGTCTGGGCAGCAGGTATATAAGATGGTCATGGGGTGGTACAACAAGGACTGAGCCTATTGGCCACAACACCTCCCAATAATTAAAGCAGAAAAGGAGCTCATTATGGCATATTTGGTAAGTCACAGAGTCGCTGGGAGGGCCAGAGGGCCAGGCCTGGCAGCTGTACAGTCCGGAATGTCGGCCAAAATCACTGCAGAGAGCTGTATTGCAGGGACATTTCTGCCACTGCAGCAGGCCAGGCATCACAATCGTCGCCGGGCACACTGCCACTAAAGCCTCTGCCACGTGGGCTCACAAAGCTGGTGTGCCTGTGGCCCTCATACAACAGATTGCTCGAGAGCCTGCATTTTGGGTCACCGCTTCTTATTGGTGGAACTTGGATCACCTGCCTGTGCCCTGGCTGCAGGGGCATCTGGGAGGGCAAGTACTGGTATTCCAGACTGGAGACAGGGACTCACATGTTTGGAAATTTCCCCAAACTTCATAGGGTATGAGTAGACGAAGGGGATGACAAGCATCACCTCCAAATCCCCAAAGTGTGGACCAGATGAAGATGAAACCAAAAAACTTGGCACCTGGAGTCTGGGCAGGGCCGCTGCACTGTCTCACCCAGGACCCCAAGCCCTCTTCAATACACTTCTCCCCATCCAGGTTCAGGGTTTTCTGCCTGCTTCCTAGTCCTCCTCTCTCCCTGGTTCCAGCTTACTTCCTGCGCCTAATGGCTGTTGCCTAGATGTGACTTGAGACGAATCATCTACATGGTTAATCCATGCCTGGCTCCTGGCAACACAACGCAAGTGTTTGCCTAGCAATGAGGCCAGTTTGTTTTCCATCCAGAAAGCGTGAGAAGGCCATGCCTTTGCAAGTGTCCCGATAGTTGTGACCGTGACCTTGAAGACGAGATGATTCTGTGACCAGAGGAGGAGAGGAGGAAGAAATAACACATGACAAAGAGCAGCTGAGCAGCCACGTGCTCCAGCTGGAGTCGGACATTGTGCAGCGCAGATGAGCCCTGGGCAAGTGCTTGTCCACTCTGTGCCTCCATCTCCTCACTGGTAAAACGGGAGTAATAGTGGTTGGTGCGCCTCAAGAAGATGTGTGGGGCTTGCTTTGGTTAATGTGAGAAAAGCCCTTAGTGCAGGGCCTGGCATGGACGAAGTGGCCGCTTCGATACAGTGCCTTTGCTTGCCCACCACATAGCTCCATGCTGGCGTGCATTATCTCATTTAAGCCCCACCTGTCTGAGAGGTAAGTACCATCCTTAGTGTCTCTCCCGGAGGCTCGAGGAGAGGTGTCACTCGCCTACTAAGGTCATACAGCTAGTAAGCGACAGAGCTAGAGTTTGAACCCAGGTTTGTCTGACTCTATAGACTTCTTGCCCCAAAGCCCAAGAAAAAGGGGGGTGGTTACTGTGGCTGAGCTCAATGCATGCTCCCCCCTTCCCCCTCCTCCACCTCTGCAGGTCAACACCAAACAGGGACACCTGTTTTAAACCCCTGCTACATGCTTAGCACTGTGCTGGTAGCTAAGGAGCCAGAGGGAAATGGGCCACAGCCTATGGGAGGCAGCCACACCCGGATATCGAGAATCCAGGGTAGTGAGTGAGGAGATAGAAGGACTCCTGGTGCCTCCCAAGCCTGCTGGTGGGTACTTCATCCAGCCTGGGCATCCCAGGATGACTCCCAGGACACAATGACATTGGACTGGTCTTTTATAAAGTTATTTGGGGTATAATTTGTAATATGCATCCATTTGAAGTGAATAGCTTGATGAATTTTGACAAATGTTCACAGGTGTAACCACCACCCCAATCGAGAGAGAGAGCATTTCCATCACCCCAGAAAGCTCCCTCATGCCCCTTTCCAGTCAATACCCCCAGCCCCAACTTTGGGCAGCCACTAGGAGCTGAGCTTTAAAAGACGAAGAGAACTCAGCCAAGAAAGGGAGAGTGCAAAGGAACAGAGGAGGAAAATGTGACTGTGATGGCAGGAAGCTAGAAGTTGCCCCTTATTGGAGTCCAAAGACCAAGCTAGCAGCAGCAAGTCATGAGGCCAGTCCTAGAAGACTTGTACATATGGTCGGGAGTTCATTCTCTGGGCTAAGGAACACAAACCAAATGCCAAAGAAGCCAAATATGAGACCTAAACAAGGGAAGCAGGGTGTGGGAAAGAGAACAGAGAAAGCCCAGTGGTGCTGTGGGGAAATTGGGATTGGTGGGGACTGGGGCCAACTGGAGAACACAAGTTCTAATAGGAGTCTTCCCTCCTTGGCCCCATCCCACCATTGCCTGAAGAGATTTGGACCCAATAAGGCCGCCTCTGACTTTTTCCCAGTAAAGCCAGAAATCAATTCATGTGTGAAATCTCCTGATTTTAAGAGATCAGCAATTTAAATTTCTCACATATTGTGCAGGCCTGTGCCAAGGGAGCCTCCCAAATCATGGCCGCAGGCTGTGTTCAACCTGTGGGCCACCATATTGAGGCTCTGCTGTGGTGGGTGGTGAAGAAGCTTTAACAGGGAAGAGTAACAGGCTCGGCCTTGTGCTATATAAAGAGGCCACTGGCAGCTGTGGGGATCCTTGATTTAGGGGACCCACCTGGCAGCTAGCTGTGAGGTTGTTGGAGTCCCCTAGAAGGGAGATAAGAATGAGAACAGGGCCCGTGGAGAGAGAGGCAAGGACAAGGGGATGCATCTGAATTTGGAAAATGTGTAAGAGGATAATGAGCTGGGCCTGGTGGCCTATACCCCTGTCCCTCACCCGTAGGGTCCTGCATCCTCTTTGAGCCCCAGCTGTGGGGACCACACCTGTGGCACGTGGCCTGCCAGAGTCATTCTTTGCTTGCTCGCTGGTGTGACTTCCCCCAAGCAGAGTGCAGCTCCTGAAGGCTAGGAACCGTGCTTTCCTCCTTGGCTTCTCCAGATCCACCCACCGCACACGGCACCTAGGGCACAGTGGACCAGCACCAGATGTGAGACCAATTTAGGGTCAACTGCAGAGCAATGCAGAGTGAATGTGTTCTGAGAGAGACCTCCAGTCTCAAGTGTATATACACTGAATACCCCCTCTAGACCAGGCACTATTTTAGGTGATGGGAGTTCAGCAATGAAGACAACAGATACCCTGTCAGCACCTCCTGTAAAAGTGCCCCCCGAGTTAGTCACTTGGCAACCCTGGACTCCCTGCCCTCATGGAGCTGCAGGGGGGAGGTGGACAACAAGCAAAGAGATGAAACATCAGAGATATTTGATGGCCAGTGCTAAGGGGGGTAGCAAAGTAGGGCAAGGGAGAGAGGGGGTCGGCGTGATTAGGGACATCAGGAAGGGCCTCCCTCAAGAGGTGACCTGAAAGGACCAAGCTGTGTGGGATATCTGGAGGGAGAATGTTCCAGACAGTGGGAACAGCAGCTCCAAAGGCCAGGGTGGGAGTGTGTTCAGTGTGTTTGAGGAAAAAGGGGGCTAGTGTGGCTGGACAGTGCCAGGGAGAGGGGCAGGAGAGGGTGGACCAGATCCTTCAAGCCCTGGTGAGGACACTGACTGTCACACTGAGGGAAGATGGGAGCTACTGCAAGATTTAGAGCAGAGGAATGGCACGATCTTAGATTTTTATGA
Source organism: Myrmecophaga tridactyla (assembly GCA_004026745.1). Lineage (NCBI taxonomy): Eukaryota > Metazoa > Chordata > Mammalia > Pilosa > Myrmecophagidae > Myrmecophaga > Myrmecophaga tridactyla. The sequence goes on from PVIY010043589.1 coordinate 11,280, forward strand.
GATCGCTATACTGCTTTTAAGTAGGGATGTGGGGGCAGAAGCAGTGAGGCAATGAGGGGTTAGTACAGTCCACCGAGAGTGCTCAGTAAATGTTCTGTGAAACATGAACCAGCCAGACCAGAGGGAGAAGCAGCAGAGCAGGTGAGAAGTGGTCAGACCAGGCTTATGCTTGAAGGTGGAGTTGATGGGCTCAGTTGCTGGATTGGGGCATGAGGGAGGCGTCAACACAGACTCCAAGGACTGGGTCTGATTAACTGGAAGGATGGAGCTGCCATCTAATGATTTATGAAGCTTCAGAAAGAGCTGGATTTTAAAAACTGTTTCAATATACTTTTTATTTTTAAGAGAGAGAGAGCTCAGGACATAGCAGCAGCACAGCTATGGTATTGGCTGGCTCTGCAGACAGAACGAGTTTCTCTGCGAGCACTTGGCATGTATTATCCCATTTAATCCTCTCAGCAACCGAAAGAGGGAGGTGCTGTTACTGTCCCCCCTTTGGTGGGACAATTGCTTGAGGTTTTACTCTGCATTCTTTCCACCCATTCTTGACTCCCTATCACTGCCCGCAAAACCAAAAAATAACTAAAACCAAAACATACGTAGCCAGGGCCCAGGAAGTGGAAGCAGAGAGCAAAAGTTGTTTGAAGGCTCAGCTCTTCCTGTCTTCTGTCACAGCCCATGCTTCAAGATGAACTAGTGCCCCTTGGCATTTGGGGAGGGGAGACAGAACTCCTAGTCAGGCTGCAGAGGGCTCAGTCTCTCCAAGAGCCCCAAAGCAGCAGATTGCAGATTAAAGAAACCATGGACTTCTCCCAACAGAGAACAACAAAGAGAGACAGCACGTGATTGCCCAGCCCTAGGGGGAGCCCAGAAATGACCAGGAAGGAGCCTCAGCTCCTGGTTGGGGACAGGGTAGGAACTTCTGCTGCACCTCACTCACCAACTGCTTACCTCTAGGCCGGACCCCCTTCCCAGGGGTCCCCTCCTCCATGCTCTCTCTTGGGCCCTGAATTGGAGACATTTCTAATTAATGTGAGGAGCACTAGACTGGGACTCCCCCATCTGCCTGGCATCCCCTATCACCCCAACTAGCTATATGATTTGGAGCCAGCAACCTCCCCATTCCAGCTGGACCCCACGCCCTTCAGCTATACAAGGAGAAAGATCTCAAAAGTCCCTACCAGCTCCAGAGGCCACAGATCCTCCCTAACCTCAGCTCTTTCCTCTGGAAGCCCCTCTAAGAGTCTATCCAACTGTCTAGCTTACTGCAAAATCCATGAGCAACAGTCTGCTCTGTGCCCCAGGCCAAGAACCCAGGCCATGGGAGCAAAGCCCCGCACAACTGGATCACGCTCTGCAACCCACCTCAACCCCCCGCGGCCCGGGCAGGCAGTTTATCAAGGGACTGAGGGCAGAGAGCTACTAATGGGCTGTTGATGATATTCCTTGGTGCTGGCTCCAGAGTTAATTACCCTGGAGGCCCAGGACAAATGAATGCTTCATAAAACCAAAGCCGCTTGTGAATTATTCATCCGCCATTTGTGAGAGTGATAAGACATCTCAGAGGATGGGGGCACCCAGATCAGCATTTGTGGGGGTGGGGCAGCCTCAGGCGCTGTTTCACAGCACACCCAGAAGGACCTGGTCCTCTCACTCCCACCCCCTGCCCTGCCCTGGCCCCAGGTGGGACTTGGCCAGGCTCTTTGGGGGACTCCCTGGACTTTTGGCTCCTCCCTGGCCCTCGTTAGTCCTGACAACACTTCTGGACAAGGCTGCATGCTCTGACATGCATTATCTCCTTTAATCTACCAGGGCCCAGCCTGGGGCCAGGTAACCCCCAGGGAATGCAGGGACAAAGATGTTGCCCTGCCATGAAAAATAACCACAGGCACGATAAACTCCCAGATCATACCACAGACGCAACAGCAAAGCACAGGTGGGCCATACCTGGCTGGAGAGGCGGGGCCTGACCTTTACAGTGTCGCATTTGCCTGCCAACCCCTCACAGACACACACACACACACACACACACACACACACACACACACACACGCTGCCCTGAAGAGCATCCAGCCCCTACCTGCCCAGCGCGGGTCAGTGGCAGCTCCAAGGCCCCCAGGAAGGTTTGGTCAGAGCCAAGAGTAGACTCTGTCTTGACAAAGCAAGTGTCGTTCCCCGGCAGCTGCGGCTTCCTCAACTGCCTCACCAAGCCCTCAGAACCTCCTGAGGGGCAATTTTAATGTAGGCGCAGGGCTCCCCATCAGCCTTGGTCCCGTTTACTCACCAAAACATTGTAGCCTGTATGTGGACCCACATGGGGCCTGTGCCCACTGGAGCTGTGCTCGAGTATTTCTGGCCTGGTTAGAGAGCTTTGGCCAGAGAGGCCCTCTGGGAGGCACAGACTGCACCCCCAGCAGCCCGCGGAGGCCCTCGAGCAGGCCTGCTTCCCTGACAATGGTCCCTCTGGCCCTTGCAGCCCAGGCTGGGCCCAGGGCTGGTCCAAAGCCCAGGCCTCAGGCCTCGCCAGCCGTTCCTCAGCCACCTGACCTCAGCCCTGGCTCCAGAGGCATTTGTCCTCCTGTAGGATCTAGTGATGCCTCACTCCAGCCCACACCAGAACCTGGGCTGCATGGGACATGTGGGGGGCCGAATGGTAGGGACGACCCAGAGGGAGATGTGAGCACAGCGAACTGGGGAGGGAGACGAGGCTGCCGCAGACATCTCCCACCTGGGTTACTTCAGTTCCCTTTCACAGAGTCCCTGCCCTGGGGCGAGTCTCCTCACTTTTCAGAACCTCAGTCTCGTTCTGTGTAAAACCCCTTATCTGTGATCCCCTCGCCCCCCCTTTTGCTGCACTGCATTTTCCCATCCCCTGGCCTGAACTTCATTTGACTTCTAACCAGCTGTGCCACCTTAGGCAGGATTTCAGCGTCTCTGATCCTATTTCCTCTTCTGTATAATGTGATAATGCCCCTTGCCCTGCTGATCTTGGAACCTGTAGTGAGAGTTAAATTCTATCAAGGATGACAATATGCCTTGAAACCATAAATCTCCATGCAGAAGTGAGGTACAGGGATTATATAGGAGTAATTCTGGGGTTCCAAAGCACCAGCTCAGCCCTGTTTTGGTTGGCAGCTCACTCTGATTTCTTATTTGAATGCCACCAGGCAGGGCACGCACTGTCCAGTTTGCCTCCCGTTGCCTGCTCTCCAAGATCGGCTGTTTGGTGGCATCAGAGTTCTCCCTTCCAGCCAGAAGCTTCTGAGGCCCTGTGGACCTCTTCTGGAGCACCCAGCTGGCAGGGAGCCCTGACTGTGCTAACACACAGCAGCCTGCCTCTGCTGCTTGCCCCTGACCCACCACCCCGCACTGCCTCAGCACCCCAGACTTCTGGGCCCGTGGGTAGGGAGGGGCCCCCCGTGGCTGCCTCCAGCCTTGGCTTAGGACACATTGCCCCCACGGGCTCTGCTGTAGCTGCATTGTCTTCTCTTCTGTCATTTAGAAATTTGCCAAGTCTCTACCAACCAGAGCAGCCCCTGCCCCTCCGTCTATACCCTGCCTGTGCTCCCCAGACCTTAAGGAATATTTAACCACCTGTTAAATGATTTATCCCACTGAGATTCCGGCGCTCAGCGCATCTCGCGGGCCTCCTCGAGAATTAACTAGGGCCATAAATCAAAGCGACATCTGAGAAATTTCCAACCGCCCCAGACAGCAGGCAGTGGCTATAGCTCAGACGGGGGAAATGGCATTTAGATTGGGGGAAATGGCATTTAGGATGGAGAGGTAAGAGCGCTGCTGGGAGCAGCCTCCAGCCTGGTTCGGACGGGGAGGTGGGCTGAGGACTGTGCTTCTGCAGGGCTCTGTTGGGTGGCAGGCCTGTCCTCTTGGACTGTAAGTCCTCACACGTGCAGACCCCTGTACAAAGAGCTTTTCCACCTGTTGTCTTATCTGATTTCAAAACAACCCGTGGAGACTGGGACCAGACCTGCCCGGGTGAGGTGATGTTCAGATTCTGGGAAGAGGAGGCGGGTAGGAGAGCTTGACACTGAGCATCAGCTGTGTGCTAAATGCAGAGTTGCATAAATGAGCCCTTCAATTCTCCCAAGGACCTTAGAAAGTAAGTTGTTTTTAAAAATCTGTTTTACAGATGAGCAAACTGAAGTTAACAGACTTGGCCAAGGTCACACAGCCAACAAGTTTCAATTGAACCCAGATTCTTCCGACTTCAATTTCTGTGCTTTTCTCCACCATCACATCAGCCAAAAGTTAACACTAACAGGTATTGGGCATTTGATGATGCTCCTGGTACTTGCTAAGGGCCTTGCCTGCCTTATTTCCCGTGGTTCTTACAATCACCCTAGGAAGCTGCTTTCTTATTCTCTCCATCTTGCAGATGAGGAAACTGAGGCGCCCAAATGCTCAGCTCTAAGGGACCCAGTGGCTCAGTGTGAGAGATGTAGTGGCTATGGCCTTCGGGCCAGAATGATGCAACTGAACCATCAAGCCCCAGAGGGAGGGGAGAATTCCACACGAAGAGCGGCTCAAGTAAGACACTCAGACACCAGACTAGGGCCAGCAGACAGGGTGCTGTGGCAGGAGGCTGCAAGGGGTCCATTGGAGTTCCACGGGCTCCCCCATAGCAGAGCCACTGGCAGCATGGCTCCGAGGGCAGGGCCACAGCAGGGGCTCACCTCAGCTGCCATGTGTGCCTGATGTTCCTCTGTGGGGCTAGGGGCCACCCTGAACCCCCCTCTCCCCCATCCCTGGAGACTGAAGTTTCTGGTCCCAGCTGTAAGGCCCTCCCCATCAGGGCTGGAAGCCAGGGTCCAGGATACTGCATCTGCAAGGACGGGCGTGTCCCTAAATATCCCATCCTTGCTCCCAGAAGTCTTTAAATGTCCTGGAAATGCCAACATTGAGAACTCAGATTCTGTCTCCCGGCCTGCTTCATCCTGAGAGCAGAGCAAAAACCCCTTCTCAGTTCATGAGTCCCAGCTTGATTTGAAAAAGATCCTTAATTTGCAGGCTGGCAATGGTGGCTCAGTGGCAGAATTCTCGCCTGCCCTGCCAGAGACCGGGGTTTGATTCCTGGAGCCTGCCCATGCCAATAAAAAAAGAAAAAACAATCCCCAATTTGGGAGGTGGGGTATAAAAGATCTTCTAGGCCCAGCATGTTCTCCCCAAACCAGCAAGTCCCCTGCAGACGTGGGGGACAGGCCCTTGCCTAGGCACTCAGTATTGCAAGGAGGTGTTGAAAAGTGGCATTCAAATACTAACACCCCAGCACAAGGTGGAAACAAGACACCCACTGCCCATGATGGTTGCTTAACCCTAGACTCACCGCCCCATATCTTCCCTCACCCTGTCTCTATCCCCTTGAGCCCCAGGGTCCTTCATGCCCAGCCAGGAGATCCAAGGCTGATGCTTCCAGGCAGTTGGGATGAGCCAAGACCCTTCTCAGGGGCCATGGTGAGGAGTCGCTAGGACAGGAAGCCTGCGGCTTGTCTCATACCAGCAGCTTAGCCAGTCACCTGGGCCTGCCCCATCCCAAAAGCAGGGCTTGGACCTGCACATCCTGGCATCTCCCCCTTCCCAGGGTGCAAATTCAGCCAAGTTCACAAGGAGACCAGCACCCACTAGTGTCCACTCAGAACACACCCAGGCTCCCCAGACTTAGGGCAACTCATCTGCAGGAGAGGAAAGAGATGCCCTGTGCGGTCCCTGACACAGTGGTAAGGCAGGGCCATGTGTTTCCTGAGCCCACCTCCCACCCCGTAGGCCTCGAGTTGCCCTCTTACAAACAACGCCATTCCTCCCTCTTCTCATCCTGTGTCTGTTTCTCCGGCCAGATCCCAGCTGCTCTTGACCCAGAATGTGAGAGCCAGAAGGGGCTTAGTGACTGCCTGCCATCACAGACGTGAAGACCGAGGTGACAGGAGCAAGTGGCGGCCAAGGTCTGTATCCCTGCCCAGGCACAGAGCGAATACTCGATTCGCTGTGGTCCACGGAACTCACATCTGGTTGACAGAGACCCGACCTTGGTACCCCTGAGCGTCTGTCCCCGGGGCCCCTGAGAGTGGATCTGGAGTGACAGCATCCTAGGCGGATTCAGCTGCAAGTGCACAGGCCGAGCAGGGGGAGGGTGTGTGGCCCATTCACGGACCAGCAGGGAGGCCTCTGCCGGCCCTGAGGGTGGACTCCTAGAAACCACCACTGCCATCGTAGTGTCAACCCACCCGGAGCAGATGGAAAGGATGCCAGGACCAGGTCAGTGCCCCGGGTCCACCTTTGGGCCTCACCAACAGTGATCCCTCCCCGCCAGAAGAAGGAGCGCATCTGAAACTTTGTGCAGGAAGGGGTTTGTGGGATGGGTAGGCATGATGTACCCCAGACCTTGGACTCAGGACCAGAAATAAGGCTGCTCCTTTTTGTGGCTTTTGTCAGGGTCACCCTCAGGGGTGGCATTAAGAGGCCAGCTCAAGAGGTCTCTGATTAGCATGCCAGGTGCCTGGAAGAAGAAATGGGCGCCCAGCCCAGCTCCCTACCCTCTCTTCTGGGGTCCAGGGCCCTGTGGCTAGAGGCTGGGCCAGCAGAGGGGACCGCGTGGCTGAAGCCAGCCAGCCAAGCACACTTATGGGGTTGTGCCAGGCACTCTGGGGCCTGGATATCCAGATGTTCCTATTTAACAGCTGGCACTGGAAGGATCTCTAGAAGCCTCCAGGAAGTGCCAGGGTAGTGGGAGGGGGGGCAGAGGTCGTTGGGGGAAGGGGCACTCCACACCATTCATCGAGAGAGTGGGGGCAGCCAGTTTCAGTCCTTTCTCCTCTGCCTCAGTTCTACAACCAGAATCCCCCGAGGACAAACATCATGTTATTTGGGAACCAGAGCTGGAAGGGGTTAATCTCATATTGCGAACAGGAGAGGCCTAATCCCAACACAAACAGACACTCACATATCTTCTAGCTTTTTGTCGCTTGTAGCTTTTAATAGTAATTGTGCATCAGTGCTCTCCCTTGCTTGTCGTAATTACATATGGAGAACATGAGCAGGGAGTCTAACGTGTGGGACCTGCTCAGTAGCATGGTGGCTGGTGTTCGTCAGAGCCAAGGGCACAGGGCAAGAGCTGTGACTCCTTTTGCACAGACGAGGAGGATGAGGCTGAGAGTGGCAAAATGACCCAAGACCCCACAGTGGGTCAGGGCAGAGCTGGACAGAGCTCACACTCCAGTTCCCACTTCCCATTCCTTACAGGGCCACCCCATTTCCAATCTTGGCCTTTAAAGCAGCAATGCTAATGCAAACCCCAACCCCACCCAAGCCTAGCCTCACCCCTTAACTGAGCAGCATTCGATGCATGAATCCCAACCCTGAACTGAAGCTTCATTCCTAACCTTGAATTTCACAGGAATCCTAGTTCTTCCTCAATCCCAAATCAAATCTAAGTCCCTAAGCCAACCCTAACAGCAGCCCTCCCCAGCCCAGCTCCGGTCCTTGGCATGTGAGTGTCCCACACCTGCCCTCTGGCAAAGACCTGCCTGGGATGGTCCTGGGTTCATCTCTACTTGGTCCTGGGTCTGCAACATTTCTCGGACTTACCGTGCATGACGTATGGGAGTTTCACAGCAGCTGGAGAGGGCAGACGAGGAGTTGGAAGCCCAAGGGGAAAACCCAAGGCCAGAAGCAGAGCAAGGCAAGTGCCCACATCTGCTGACAGCCTCTCTCCACTGTTCTCACCACTGCTCCACACCACCCTCTTCCCACTCTGGGAGGGCCTGGGCAGCGGATTCTGGTATGGAAGAAGAAATAAAGGAGGAAATTGCAGAAGGACACAGGCTGCAGAACACCAATTTCCAGTTCTCCCTGGAGAAGTGCTGGAAGCATGGCTGGGTCCCACATTGGCCAATACAAACTCACAGATGCCTTCGACCCGAGGCTGTGTGGACTGCAGAGCGGCCAGCCCTGGCATCCCCCCTTACCCGCAGTGGGATATGAATCTGTAAAATGGGACCATATGGCTACCTCAGGTTGTTGCTGTGTATTAAAATCTGATGAAGTATGCAGGGCCCTATGCTCAGGGCAGGCTCCCTGTAAGAGCTTACTGGCTGTAGCTCCCTCTCTCTGTCTGCATCTCCTGTCTTGGGGACAGGTCGCCTCCAGGCAGCCCCTTCTCTCCCCCACCTGGCTAGGGATTGCCAGCAAATTTGGATGTGGCCTGAGGGGTGCCTTGTTCTCACCAGTAGTGGGGGGTGTGCGCACATCCATGTCCTGAGCTCAGGAATGACCAGGGAGGACAGAGTCCAGCCCCACCCATTCAGGAACATTCTGGTGGGCCACTCAGTGTCAACCTGGTAAAGCCCCAGGGCCTGTGTGGAAATGCCCAAGACTAGAAGTAATCCTGATGCCTGAGGAGTGAGAAGCACCCCTGGGGCACCTGGAAGAGGGGCCAAGGAAGGAGCCCCTGGGTGGAGAGGAAGGAGGGAGGAGGGCAGAGGTATGAGCTGGGAGGAGGGCAGTATTTTCCCAGACGGAGGAGCAGCCAGGGCTCCCCGGGCAGGCAGAGGGTGATCCCACCAGGAGAAGACAAATGGCCAGATGGCAGAGGGAAGGCACCGGCTGCAGCCTCCACTGGGAAAATTAATTAAGCCTTCAATTAACACAGGCCTGCCCCTGTCGGCTCCAGGGGGTGCCCAGGGCCCCGGCTGCCCTGCCCAAGCCAGGAGTTAATAATTCACCCTCTAATGAACTCAGCAGAGACAGCCAGACCATACGAGCAGGAGGGAGTCGGGGGAGGGGAGTGCCTCCTTGGACCCCCCGGTCCAGCAGGAAGGACAGCATGGCCGGAGGTGGGAGGGCATGGTGGCTTGTCCACACCGCAGCCCCCACATCTGGAGACCCAAGTGTCCTTGCATTAGCCCCAGAAAGGAAGGGACCAGAATCCCAGCATGTCACG
>PVIY010043590.1:0-20227 GCA_004026745.1 Myrmecophaga tridactyla
CTTTATAAACCATCTCAAGAACAGTTCTATTATGTAAGCCAATACATTATTTTTTGCTTAAACCAGCTTGGGTAAGGTTTAATACAGAGGCTTCTGAAATATTCGCTTAGTGTTGAAATTATATATAACACTGCCTTAACAGAAGATGGGTTCTAATGGTTTACTGCATTATTGTCAACGGTATCATTAGAAAGAGCTGTTACATAACGGTGATTTGCTAACCAACAGGTAAGTAACTTCTTCCATCCTCTCAGGTTTATACAGATCCCCAAGATGTGGACAAGATAAATCTCTCTGGGGTACACAGGCAGCAGTGGTAGAATTCTCACCTGCCACTGGGAGACCCAGGTTTGATTTCTGGCCCATGTACTCCAAAAATGGTAAACTACTCTCCCTCTCTCAGATGACCAGGTCACACAAGCCCAAAGAATCGGTATTCTCCTCCAGCATTTTCAATTCCTGATCCACTTGGGAAAAGCCTTTACTAAGATGACTTTCTTGCCCCTCCTTATTTAGTTCCAAAGACTAGAGACTAAAAAGACAAAAGATCCCTAGGCAAGTTCTGAGTCCCCGGTTACATTTCTTTAAAGGTTCTTCATTCCTAAAGAATTAGTTAAACCAAGACATAACAGTGTCTATTTGGTCTTGCTGAGTACTGTTTCTACTTGTCTAAATTATAAACTACAGGTACTGTTCATTCTTCCTAAGAAAATGAATAGCATTAATTTTGACCCTAAACTGAATATAAGCTAAATAAACTCAAATCCAAGCCCAGCAAAATTTAAGTGATATGATTTTGATATTCTCAATGTCCTTCGCTAACTAAAATGTCTGTTTACTTCAAGCAAGACTGTCATAAAATTACCTATTTGAAAAAAACACTGGTCCCCTTCAATAATGCTTTTATGTTAAGATGTTTAACAATTTGCTTCATTCAAGGGCACCTATTGATCCAAATAGTTTCATTTATTTTTTAAATAAAAATTCATTGTTTTAATAAATTCAAAAGTAAATGCTCTATGCAAATATTTATTCAAAATGGATCAAGGACCTAAACATAATAAAAACCATAAGAAAACACCTCCAGGATCTTGCATGAGGCAAACAAGCAACAAAAGAAAAAACATGGGCCCTAAACATTAAAAACCTTTATACAAAGGACATTACCAAAGGAGTGAAAAGAAGACCTACAGAATGGGAGAAAATATTTTGAAGTTCCATACCTGAGAAGGATTTAATATCCAGAATATATACAGAACTGCAACTCAACAACAAAAAGACAGCTCAATTTAAAAATGGGCAAAGGACTTGAATGACATTCCCCAAGGATATACAAATGGCCAATTAGCACATGAAGAGCTGGCTCAACATCAGCCATTAGGAAAATGCAAATCAAAACCACAAGAAAATACCACTTCACACCCACCAGACTGGCTATTATTTTTTTTTTTTTAATTTGCATATGGGCAGGAGGCACCAGGGATCGAACTCCAGACCTCCAGAACTCCAGACCTCCAGCACGGCAGGTGGGAGCTCTGCCTGCTGAGCCACGGCAGCCGCCCTAGACTGGCTATTATTTTTAAATGGAAAATAAGTATTGGAGAGGGTGGGGGAAATTGTGCAAACACTGAAAAACAGCTTGGTGGCTCTTCAAAATGTTAAACATACAACTACCATGTGATCCCACAATCCCAATTCTATGTCTATACCCAAGAGAAAGGAAGCAGGGACTAGGAAAGATATTTGTACACCAATGTCCACAGTAGCATTATTCATAAAACCCAAAACATGAGGCAACCCAAGTGTCCATCAACCAATAAGTGGATAAAGAAAATGTGGTATACAAATACAATGGATATTACTCAGCCCTAAAAAGAAGTCAAGTCTTGGAAGACTGGGGAGGAAGAAAGGAAGAAATATTTAACTTCCCCAATCTGGGGAATTCCTGCTATTCTCACAGGCAGTGGTGACAACCAATTCAATAGGCTAAGCCCTAGATCTTGGGGTTCACCCCTATGTAACTTATTCCTCCAAAGGAGAAGCTAAGCCTACTTATAATTATGCCTAAATTATGCCTAAAAGAGTCACCCTTAAAGAACATCTTTTGTTGCTCAGATGTGGCCTGCCTCTCTAGGCCAACTTGGCAGGAGAACTCGCTGCCCTCCCCCCCTACGTAGGACATGACTCACAGGGTTGTAAATCTCCCTGGCCTCATGATCACTTGGCTAAGGTGGTATCTTCCAGGTTTCTCCACTGTAACATGACTATACCTCTCTTTCCATACTCTATAAAGAAGGCACTAAATACATCTCCCGTCCAAGGGTTAGTAAATTACATACACTTTATGCCCAGAGGAGGGAAATATATAGATAGATACATATGGAACTGTCCTACCTAGGAAGATTTGCCTCTCTTCCCTTTATTCATCTAATCTAATCCAATCAATGCATATCATGGATTCATGGACACTTCATTATAAATACTGCTATTTATTTCGTTGCTCAAATTATTTTACCTTTGGCTACTAGGAGTTCCTTCAGTTTGGCTCCTCTCTGACATTTCATTTTTTGAGAACTTCCTTTTTACTCCAGGCTCATCTTTTATTTTCCCACTCCAAACCTGGAATCAGCTGTTTCTTCAAAGAACCCCAATTCCTTGCACTGCAGAATGGTATTTAGAAATTTAAAAAATATATATATATATATAGGCTCATTGCTACTACAGTGTCATTGCTTCTAGTTCCTCTGTGGACTAGAAATTCATGATGTGTGGAAATCCATGTATATGTAATTATACATATGAGACTGTTTTAATATATATTAAAATTTCATATTGATATCTCTGACAATGAGAAACCTGGCCTACATTATCTACAATTTAACTGTAGTATACATGTAGAGTACTTTCAGAATTACTAACTAGTATCCCTGTACAAAACAAATTTACCAACTAGAATATGGTGTTTATGAAGTCTTTTTTTTCATCTTTCCCTTACAATATTCAGTTAAAGCACTAATTTCCAAAGTTATACAGCTTAGGTCCTATTTGCCCCCACTCTCTTCAAGGTTATATTATAAAGCAGAACTATAGATAGATTCATTTGTCTAATCTACATTCTGTCCTGAGAGCCCCTGCCATCCTTATGTTTTTAAATGCATATATATTTTATCATTTAAAAAAAATGGGTTCTCTCTCTACCTAAGATATGACTCCCAGGGGTGTAAACCATCCTGGCAACATGGGACAGAACTCCTAGAATAAGCTGGGACTCAGCACAAGGGATTGAGAAAAACTTCTCAACCAAAAGGGGGAAGAGAGAAATGAGACAAAATAAAGTGTCAATGGCTGAGAGATTTCAGAGTCAAGAGGTTATCATGGAGGTTCTTCTTACACATTATACAGATATCACCTTTCTACTTAAGGTATAATATGGAGAGACTGGAGGGAAGTGCCTGAAAATGTAGAGCTGTGTTCCAGGAGCCATGTTTCTTGAAGACAATTGATTATGTAATGATATAGCTTTCACAATGTGACCGTGATTGTGAAAACCTTGTGTCTGAGGCTTTTAACTACCTTGTGGACAGATTAGTAAAATATATGGATTAAAAAATAAATAAATAGGGTGCACAGGTGGTTCAGTGGCAGAATGCTCGCCTTTCGTGCGGGGCGGGAGACCCAGGTTCGATTCCTGAACCATGCACCCAAACAAACAAATAAATAAATGAGTAAATAAATAATAGGGGGAACAAATGTTAAAATAAATTTAGTAGATTGAAATGCTAGTGATCAATGAAAGGAGCATTAAGGGGTATGGTATGCATGATTTTTTTTCTTTTTCTTTTTCTGAATTGATGCAAAGGTTCTAAGAAATTATCGTGATGATGACTATACAACTATGTGATGATATTGTGAGTTACTGATTATATATCAAGAATGGAATGATCATATGGTAAGAATGTTCGTGTCTGTTATGTTTTTTAAAATTTAAAAATTAAAAACAAACAAACAAACAAAAAACCTGGGTTCTTTAACTTAACTTTTTAAAATGAATGTTGCAATTCCTGGTCTCATCTGCCATTTGTATAGTTGATACTGAATGCTTAGGTGTACATATATAGTGTTCATTGTATGCCAGGTATAGTGTTCTATTCACCTTACATAAAGTCTCACAACAATTGGATACTTTTGAACTAATCATTTTCATAGATGAAGAAAGTGAGATACAAAGATGTTATGTAACTTGGTCAAATTCACCCAGCTGAGAGAACGGGGATATGAACCCAGTTAAGTTAGGCTCGCTTTGGAGTCTATGCTCTTGCCTCTTGTTTAGGGCTGATGTGTAGGACTTAGATTTTAATCACGCTAAACACCATCGTTAGTTGTAACAGGCATTATTAGTTATGATAGCACTCTTTTCTGGTGAGCCAGAACACTGCTTGGCCTCAGAAATCTTCTAGACATAGTGGTTAGGTGAGGTAAAATCTATCTGCCATGTCTGATCTTGATGTTTTTGAATCCTAATTCTAATATTCAGTGTATTCCAGTAGCCATTTGCTTCTCGTGGATTCCTTGTGATTCTCCTTTCCTAAGGGCCTGTTTTCAGTAGTTACCCTCAGGTATAAGATCTACTATTCTTAGCTAATTAATTTTTGTCTTTTACCAATTCTGTAACATCTATGTCACTCTGAATTCTTTATATTATTTTCCTCATCCTTACCTACAAAAACCTCATTTACCATTGACTTTTTTTTTCTTTAAACTTCTAATTCTGAAATAATTTCAACTTACAGGACAGTTACAAAAATAAAACAAAATGGTGGCTGCCTGCCATGCCAGAGGACCCGGGTTCGATTCCCGGTGCCTGCCCATGTAAAAAAAATAATGATAATAAAAAAATAAAACAAAACCCATACAAATAACCCCAACATATCCCTCCTCCCACATATCCAGACCTAACAATTTTAATAATTTGCCATATCTTTCTATCTGTCCATCCATCATTTCATCTATTTTCTGAACATTTGAGAATAGGTCATATACATCATGCTCCTTGAACACATGTACATTTCCTAAGAACAAGGACATTCACTTATCTCAACCCCTTAAGTTAATCAAGTTCATATTTTTAAATATATTGCAATAATCTTCTTTTGAGCTTTTTCTCCATGACTAGAATACATTTAGGATCCCATACTGTATTTAATTTCATTGTCTCTTTTGTTGCTTTTTTTTTTTAATTGTGGAAACCTATATCTGACATAAACTTTCCCATCTCAGTCACTGCCAAGCATACCATTCAGTGGGATTAATCACATTCACAATGTTACCAGAACTTTCACATCACCTCAAAAAAACTCTACATCCATTATGTATTAACTCTCCCTTCCCTCTGACCTCCTACCCTTTAAACTAGTATTCTTTCTGTCTATGAATTTGCATATTCTAGTTAATTTGTTTCGTATACATGTAATCATACAATATCCTTTATGCTTGATTTATCTTTCGCAACACAGTGTCTTTAAGGTTCATCCATATTGTCATGTGTATCAACCTGATTTCTTTTTTTTCTGAAAATATTTTGTTGAGATATCTTCTGTACCATACAATCCATCCAAAGTATACAATCAGTGGCTCACAATATTGTCACATACTTGTGTAATCAGCATCATGATTTTTTAGAACGTTTGCATCACTCCAGAAAAAGAAAGAAAAAGACAAAAGAAAAAACTCATACATCTCATCCCTTACTCCTTACTCCTCACCCACCCCCCAATGACCACTAGGTATTGCAATCTACCCATTTTTTTTTTTTTTTTTTTTTTTTTTTTTTTTTTTTTTGATGGCAGTAGGGATGGAGAAAAAGAAGGCAAGACATATTCTGGAATTTTAAAACCAGATGGTCAAATGAGGAGAATGAAAAGATCAAAGGAGGATAAAGTCCTAATTGAGCCACTGCTACATCAGAGAATTTGAAGCATCTTATACAGATACAGACACTGAATATTCACAGTGGATTACTAGTACAGAAAATATAAAGCGTAGAAAGTTTAAAGAAAAAACATCTAAACTATTCTCAAGCTTTTTGACCTCAAAACCCATTGGTATTCTTAAAAATGTCAATTTTTAGTTTATATGGCTTATTACCTTTCAATATTTAAACATACTAGAAATTTAACATTGAAACATTAATTCACTTAAAAATATGTTAACATAAATAGTGCTTTTTTTTTTAAGTTCAGTGGCTGAGAGATTTCAAACAGAGACAAGAGGTTATCCTGGAGGTTATTCTTATGCATTATACATACTCCTATTTAGTTTACGATGTAGTGGAGTGGCTGGAGGAAGTATCTGAAACTACTGAGCTTTTCCAGTAGCCTTGATTCTTGAAGACGACTGATAAAGATATAACTTTTACAATGTGACTGTGGGATTGTGAAAACCTTGTGTCTGTTGCTCCTTTTATCCAAAGCACGGAGAGAGATGTAAAAAATATATATGGATAAAGAATAAATAAGTAATAGGGAGGACAAAGGGTAAAATAAATTGGGTAGGTGGGAAAAAAATACTTTATGAAAAACTGATTTCCAGGGTTTGACTCCCAGAGCCTGCCCATGACAAAAAAAATTAATAAATGATTTTCCTTAAAAAAAAAATTGGTGAAAGGCATTTTTACATCTCTGCAAATTTCTTTAATATATGGCTTAATAAAAGAGAGCTGGTTTCTCTATCTGGTTCTGCATTTAATCTGTTACAATGTTGTTTTAGTTTAAGTATCTGAAGAAAATTCAGTCTCAATAATTAGTTAGAAAAGGAAAGAGCCTTTTCAGGTAATTATGCTTATCATGTTTTGATATTACACTGAAATTGTTCCATGGAGGAGACACTGTATGACTCCATTTTTATAAACTATCCAACAAAGCACACTGGTGGTTGCCAGGGGTTGGGGAAAAGAAAAAAATGGAGAGTAACTGCCTAATGGGCATTTTTAGGGTGATGAAAATGTTTTGAACTAGATAGAGGAAGTGCTGCACAACACTGTGCAACTGCCACTAAATTGTTACCATGAAATGATTTTGTGAATTATGTTAGAAAATTGTATGTAGATTAAAGAGCCATTCAAAGTGAATAGACCAATGAATTTTCAATTTAAAAAATGTCAGAAATAAACTGCTCGGGGCGGGCCACGGTGGCTCAGCAAGCAGGAATGCTTGCCTGCGATGCCAGAGGACCCGGGTTCGATTTCCGGTGCCTGCCCATGTTAAAAAAAAAAAGAAAAAGAAAAAGAAATAAACTGCTCAATGAAGAAAGCAGCTAGTTTAGCTTGCAACTCAATCCCATAGATGGCTTTTCAAGACAATCATACTTCTATAAGCAGTGGTACTTTCTTTTTCTTTAAAGATTAACTGCAGTGTAGAATCTGGAATTCTATCCATGAACTTTTCATATTCAGCTACATCAAAATTCATTGGTCTATTCACTTTGAATGGCTCTTTAATCTACATACAATTTTCTAACATCATTCCTCATTTGAAAAATACTGGTCCCCTGAGTTATGCAGATCTTCCAAAAAGCTGACATATTTCAAAAAGTCATTATTTATTAAACCTACTAATCTCAGAACAGTCTTTAAGTACTGAGCTGTCAAGCTCATGGGCTTCCAAAGTTTGAGCATGAAAGCTCAAATGTTATCATTGGCAACAAATATGGTCAGTTGTTTTCCTTGAAGTGACACGCTCACTTGATTTAAGAAAATGTCTGCCAAATACTATAATTCGTCAGTCCCTCTTTCAAGAAAAATGGTATTCTGTGAAAAAAAGCAGTTAGGGCAGCTCACAACTCAACGGCATGTTTTCCCTTAAAAATCATCAAACTTCAGTTCACAGAAGAGCTTTATGCACATTCTCAACTTATTGCACAGAGTATTAAAAAGACACGTAGTCAAGGATTGAGAGTTTATAAAATTAATTTCTACTATTTCATCAAGGACATTCTCAAACAGACCTGGCTTTTTTAACTGCGAGTGCTAAGGTGCTAACACAATTTTTACCCACCATTGCTTCTGCATCATCAGTGCAAATGTCAACCCAGTAAAAAAAGGCAAATAACACTTTAGTATTATGACAATAGTTCTGGCCTCACAGACCCCCTGGGGTCCACAAACTACCTTAAAGAACAGCTGCCATAAGCATATCCAGACACCACATGAATCAGATAGCAAGAGCCTGCATCCTTTCTATTTGCCTAGCAGAGCTTAAGAATAGGCAATATATTCAAATGATATATTTCTATATTTCATAGGAATGAACACCTAGAAATGACCATTCTGAACTAAAAAAAACAAGGCAAATAAAAATCTATGTAAAGTAAACAGAAGTTTCAAGTGTTAGAAGAGCATGATGTATACAACCTACTCTCAAACATTTACAACAAAAAAAAGGAGAGATGGTAGGAAGGAAATAACAGAAAAATCCCCATAGTTGGTAAATGTATATATCTGGATGCGGGGATACACTGGAGTCCTATGTACTGTTTCTGTACCACTTTTGTAATTTTCCTGGAAGACTGAAATTATTTCAAAATAAGATGTTTAAAAACTCTATATGAGGGGGTGCAAGGGTAGTTCAGTGGTAGAACTCTCGCCTGCCATGTGGGAAACCCGGATTCAATTCCCAGTCTGGGCAATTCACAAAAAAAAGAAAAAAAAAAAAATTCAACAGTGATGCAATAAAGGGACAGTCACATGGAAAAAAGAATGAAACGTGACCCCCACAAGGCTTACAAGATAAACAAATTCTATATGAAGATATTTAACAAAGGAAACTTTACTATAACTATCAAAACCACAGAATCCAAGTGATAATTGGCCATATCTGTGTCAAATTGCTTGTTTTCCCCCATCCTGTCATTTCCTTCACCACTGTAAGATCACCAATGGTCATGGCCACCATTCTGATGTAACTACTACCTAAAACAAGCTCCCCTACCCCACCAAAACACCTCACCCTAGTCCCATAAAAGAAAAAGAAAAATTTTGTTCCAGGGATCTTTTTCTTCCTAAAATGCCTCAATTTTTAAAAAGAATGATAAAAATACAAAAGCTCACAACTGCTGGATCCAAACGTTCCATCCAAATCACTTGCAAAGGGGTAAAGAAACATAGATTTCTGTTTCAAGAACTTGGGAAAGACAGGAATAGAGGTATTATCAGGAAGAATTTACAGACTGAAATGATAAAAATAATCTGGAAATACAGTGGTGAAAGTCACACAGTATTGTCAGTGTACTTAGCAATCGTTCACTTAAAATGACTTAAATGATTTTATGTATATTTTTCTCACAACTAAAAATGAATTAAATTTATCCTGTATAGACTATTGTAATGCCTGGATACATCCTACACATATTAAGCAGATAATCAAAAAGTATTGGCAAAGTCCCCTGAGGGATGGGAGAAATATGGAACCTTACCATCAGGGAATCCCCCTGATACATGTCAAACTTTAGGG
The DNA here is from genome assembly GCA_004026745.1 of Myrmecophaga tridactyla. Classification (NCBI taxonomy): domain Eukaryota; kingdom Metazoa; phylum Chordata; class Mammalia; order Pilosa; family Myrmecophagidae; genus Myrmecophaga; species Myrmecophaga tridactyla. Next base: position 9,507 of record PVIY010043590.1, read on the forward strand.
ACACCCAAATCAATAGGCCATGCCTCGATCTTGAGGCTTACTCTTGTGTAGCTTATGCAGGTAGCAGAGAAGCTTAGAGTACCTATACACATGCCTAAGAGTTACTTCTGAAGGACCTCTTTTGTTGCTCAGATGTGGCCTACATCTCTCTAAGTCCAACTCTGCAAGTGAAATCATTGCCCCCCCGCCCACATGGACCATGACATCTGGGGTGAAAGTCTCCCTGGTGATGTGGGAGATGACTCTCACGGACGAATCCAGACCTGGCACCGTGAGGTCAACAACTCCATCAGGACCAAAAAGGGAAAAAGTGTGATTAATAAAGTATCAATGGCAGAGACAGCTCAAATAGAGTAGATAGGCTACTCTGGAGGTTGCTCTTATACAAGCTTCAGGTAGACCTTACTACCTATCATAATCTGCCAAACCCCAACCTAGAATATTCCAGCCAATCCTAAAGAACACTCAGGGCAATATATAAGATTCCACAAGGGTTCCAGGCACTAGAGCAATTTTCCAAAAACCTACAACCTCCAGATGGGTCCCTAGTCCGGATAAGTCCTGAAACCTAGGCCCAGCCTCTCCAGAATATCAGATAGTTCCATCTCCCTACCCCATACTAGTGACAGACCCTTCCAGTATCAAAAATTTAGAATTCCTATAGCCCAAACACCCCTAAAGAGAACAGTGGAAAGGTCAAAGGTGATGGTGGAGTTATACAGAGAAGATAGGATTTAACAAATGAATATGAATGCCAAATCATTAAACTGATATCTCTTTTAGTCTCCAGGATTTTAAAGTAGCTAGAAGTAAAAACCTAAAATTGTGAAATTGTAACCCATGTCAAACTCTGAAATATGTTCTACAACTAACTGTGGTGCTGTGCTTTGAAATTTTTAGATTTTTTTGTGTGTTATTTTTCACCAAAAAATGAGAAAAAGTAAATTGTGATGATAAATAGATATTTAAGCTCTCTAGCCTCCTATATTCTGGAGCAGCTAGAAGGAAAAATATGGATTGTATGGTAGCCCATGACAAAAATATGGATCATATGGTAGCCCATGAGAAACTCTGGGATCTGCCCTTAAACTACTTGTTGAAGAGGGCTTTGAAAACTATTACTTTATTATTTCTTTGCTTTGTATATATGTTATACTATACAATAAAAAAAAAAGAATTTAAGAAAAAAAGAGAATATGAACATCCTGAAAGAGTGAAATCCTGTGATACAAATGTGTTTTAGTGCCTGCACTTTTGTGAATTACTTGTACATGCAACTACAGAAGAGAAACTATATAGAGTACTATTTGTGTTCAAGAAGTCTGGGAAAATATATGCCTGTGACTGATGATAGGGTAAAATTAAAAAGAAAGGAAAAAAAGCTCATATTTGTAGACCTGGTTTAAGTAATGCTAAAAACCTTAATGGCACACAAAAATTATAGTAGTGTGGTAATCTTAGGTAAATTATAGGTAACATTAACTTGATTACTGCAGCAAAAATCGGTAGACGCTGCTGTGACGTGTTTTCTACAAAAATATCATTTTCCTCCCTCAAACAAGAATAAACTCTAAAGTTCAACATACCGCAGCTCACCATTTGTTTACTAGAAAATAGTTATCAGTTTACAAAGACACGTATTAGAAAAGAAATAGCCATATGAATTTAAACCAACTGGAATGCTGGATTATCAGAAATGTTTTAAAGAACTTTAATAGATAAAAGAGTCACAAACCAAACTGATGTCAAAAGTTTTCTTTGAAAATACTAAACTAAATCTATCTTATTAAGATAAATCCTCTTAATTTGGTGGGTATAACTCATTACTAAGAGACTGCAGAGTGCAACTGGAACAAAAAAATATCTAAAGCTGTGATATATAGCTCATTTACAATTCAAAGATAAGACATGAGATTCATGTTAATTCTTCAACACTCCATCTGATACAAGTAAACAATGAAAAGGTAGGTAAGTCTGATGCCAGATGTTCTTCCTCCTAGGAAGTCTATTTCAAATCTATCTCAAATATGCCAACATCCAATTTAACTTACGTAAGTTTAACAACATACACTGAGCAAAATTGTATAGAGAAAACTCAATTTAAGTAAATACAAATGATCTATTTACCATTTCAGCCAGTAAGTAAAGGCCTAAATGAGACTGAGATAGGTGACATGAATTTGCTCTTCCCACCATCTGTTCTGCATGCCTCTCATACTATATTAGCCACTCAGAGTGATTTTAGTGTTAAAAGATAAGTATTTTTCATATGGGATTAACCCCTAGGTGAAAACCAACAACTGTGCTCAACAGAACAGTGATTTGTTCTCTCATAATAGAGGAAAACTGGGCTGGTTTTGGACCTAAAGAGAAGTATTTTGTAATATGGCATCTTCCTAAGAACTTTTCATACGTAAATTTGCCTACATGTTATCTTTGCCTTGTATGCCTTAGATCTTAATCCCCAAATAAGAGTCAGTTCACTCTATACTCTACTCTGAAGACCAAATCATAAATGTAATGGGTGGTTCAAAATATTAATCCCAAAGCACTTAGAAAATCTCTCAGGATTTCCAGGTATCCTATAACCTAGTGAAAGCTAGTGGTTTCAGTACTTAAGTCCAGTGCATCCTACCATCAATTCCTTCCAGAAAGAAAAAATGCTTATAAATGCCATTTCTTTGGTCAATAGATACCAACAGAACCCCTAACTGAGGCAGAGACCTACAAGAAAAATAATTTTGCCAACTTTGTTTGCACTTGGATTAAATAATTTAAATACAGAAATATTTCAGACTAGAATTTTTATGAATAAAGATACTCTGTAGCTTTTTCCCCACCCAATGTATAGCTGATCATCATAGATTACAATTTTATAATCATAAGGTCAGATTCTACTTATCCCATTTAACAAATGATGCATGGTGTTTACATTTAAACAATTAAAATGTAATTTCAACAAAAACACAGATTAAAACGTTTGGTTTGGAGATGCATCTATACTTGGCACAGGAAGATTATCAATAAATGGTGGTTAGTTCTATTAGGAACTTATGTACCTATTAATAGAATACAGTGAAATCTCACTATAGACTATAGTTTTGCCTGCATCAAAAACATACAAAATGTCTGAAATTCTTCCACTATAAAGAAAATCAACAACTTTCTTAAATTTTCATGTTACTAACAAGTATGTCTCAGCAATACATGAAAACATGGTCTTTATTATCAAAAACCGACACTAAAATGGATAAAATGGTCATAAGGTTTTATCTTTTTAACACTTTTAAATATATCTGCTAGAGATATTTCACGTTTTCAAGGCTCTAGTCCTAAATCAATTCCACAAATATTTTACTAGCATCTACTGCGCATATAAAACCTTTCTAAATCCTGCCATATAGATAATATGGAATTCCTTCCCTTGAGCTTAAAATGAAGGAGAGAGGGAGAAAGAAAAGCAGGAGTTTCTTACTTGTTCACAACCAATGGGGAGATTGAGCTCGGCAATGACAAGATATTCCAGGGTGATACATGACACACTGTAGAAACCCAAAGGCTTGCCCTTTTTTTTTTTCCTTCTTTTTTAAACACAGACAAGGAAGGGGCTTCTATAATGAAGAAAAACTAAGAATTATTGTGGGATAAATCAGGGTTGGACAAAAGAAAGAACTGACACTTTGAAGAAATAAAGTAGTATGCAGAAATCAAGAGTATAGAAGAAATAAAATAGTATGCACAAATCAAGAGTATATATTCTGAAAAGCCATCAGTTTCTAAAACAAAAAATTTGTCAAATGAGACCAAGGTTGGCAATTTTTCAGCACTTCAACCTATTAGATTCTAGGATCAAGGTTATTTTTTAAATATTCTCACATTCTTTAAAGAGCAGAAAGAAATTTAAAGCTTAACTTCACCAATAAATGAAAAGATCTGAAACACCCCAAAATTAAAATTTTAAAGAATTACTAAATATTATCACTTTCTATATTTAAAACTAGTTAATTTTAAAATTTTCATTGCCACATATCTAACACCACAAATTATATTCTTTTAGTTTCCACAAACACATCACTTCATTGTATTAAGAATTAAAACGACTTGTGGGATAATGAATAAACTTGTTTTCATAAAATTTAACTGAATTTAAACAATTTTGCTTCTAGTATTAACACTATTCAACTTGATCTGTGTATTGTCAAAATTAGACAAAGTCAAACAAAACATTGGTAAAACATATTTGACAGAATTTGTAACCTGTATATATAGAGACTTCTTACAAATTTGACAACCCAATTTTTTAAATGGGCAAAAGCCTTGACAAAAAGCATATAAATAGCCAATAAGTATATGAAAAGATGTTCAACATAAATGATAATCTGGGAAATATAAATTAAAACCCAGTGTGACACTTCATACTCATTAGACAGGTAACTTCAAAAGACTGAAAATAGCAAGTGGCAGTAAAGACGTGGAGAAACTGTAATTCTTGTTTCTGTATTCTGAAACTGTAACTAAACTCTCAATGTAAAGTGGCACAATCACTTAGGAAAACAGTTTGGCAGTTTTTTATAAAATTAAATATTTACCATATGACCCAGCAATCTAACTCCAAGGTATTGACCCCAAGAGAAACTAAAACATACATTCACAAAAGCCTTACACAAATGGTCATAGCAGCTTTACTAATAGCAAAAAACTGTAAACAGCCCAGGTGTCAATCAACAGGTCAATGAATAAACTGTGGTATATTCACACAGTGAAATACTATTCAGAAATAAAAAGGATCTGATACAAGCAAAAATATGGATAAATCTCAAAAATATGCTGGATGGAAGAAGCCAAGCTCAAAAGAGCATATACTGTTTAATCTGACTTATATGAAGTTCCTGAACATGAAAACTCTGACCGGTAGTTGGGGGTGGGTTTAGTTATATACCTTAAGTGAGTTGTGATGACACAGGTGTATATATATATGTCAAAACTCTACTAAAGTTGTGGATTTTATTATATGTAAATTATAACTCAATTAAGTTAATTTTGTAAACTAAAAATGTCTTTTAAGAAAGCAATTTGGATGACAACCATTAAAATTTGAAATGTGCATAATCTTGAAAAGGTAATTCTCCTTACAGAAAGTTAGCATACAAATGTTCAAAGATATATAAGGATGCTCACTTTTGTGGGGAAAGCAATGTCCGCTACAGAGGACATTGATAAACTGGAATACTTTGTACCACTTACAGAGGAAGTACAGCCCGACAGTTCAGAGCAGGGGGTGGCAATCTTTTTCTGTAAGGAGCCATATGGTAAATATTTTAGCCTTGGCAGGCCACATACAGTCTCTGTAACATATTTTTCTTTGGGGTTTTTTTACAACTCTTTTAATATATTAAAAACCATTCTTAGCTGTTGGGCTTTAAAAAAACAAGCTGAGGCATGAATTTGATCTACAGGCTGTAGTGTGCTAACCCCTGACCCCTCAGCTTAAGAAATCAAGCTTTGAAACCATCCTAACTCTATCTCTAATTAGTCGTTACCTAATCTCTCCATCTCTTATAAATAGTATATAAAATAATGAACATAACATAGAATTGTATGAAGCACATGGCAAGTCCAAAGAAAATATCAGCTATTAAATGAAATAGTTCTCTGTATTGACCTAAAAAGTTGCATTTGAACTAAATAATTTGACCCTATTTTTGTAAAATATATGTATAAAATATAAAATACATGTAATATGAATAGATAGGAAAAAGTTTGGGAGAAATACACACCAAAGTGTTAAGGGTAAGGAATGGGATTACAGGGATCAAGGAAGTTTTCATTTTATAAAGGTCTAAATTGTTTCAGTATTTTTGATTGAACATAAATAACTTTTATGAAATAAATAAGAACATTTCTAAGTAAACAGAAATAGATTTGCAGCAACATTTCTTTATTTAATGGGTACTAAGCAAATATTTAAACTTTCTTGAAATGATTAAGAAATTACATCAATCTTAAAAACAATACTGAACAATAATTAAAATTCATTTATGACAGATACAGTTCTAGCTTCACGCATATTCGTTTAATCCTAACAACATTATGGAATACTGTCATTATCCTCACCAATTAAAGATAAGGAAATTCAAACATCGGTATGATAACCTGTCCAAGGTACAAACTAGCATATCAAGAATTGGAACCCAAGCAATGTGACTGAGAAAGGCACTCTTGAAATTCTACTATGCAGCTCCTAGATGCTACTTATTACACCTCTGGCTGAGAAAGCAATCCTCAGACATCTTTTAGTCTAGGGCATTTTATTTCTCTGCTCATAAAACCAGATTACTTGCTTTTAAAAAAAAGTAACTTCCTGATTGATTATTCACTCTTCTTGGAGGCCAGCAGATAACATGGAAAATGTACATAATTTAGAGTCAAACAGAAATTAAGCTTCGAGTCCCGACTACAAATTTCTAGCCCGAAATTATCGGGCAAATTCTTAACCTCTTTAAGCTAGTTTCCTTAGCTGTACTTTTTTTTAAGAATTTGAAATAAAGCAACTGGCAAACAGTAGGAGCTTTATTCATTTTTGTACCAAGTAGTGTGCAATGGCAAGATATAGAAGAATGCAACCCCCTTAGAAATTAATCAACTTTAACATTTAACTTGCTAATCTTTATTTACCATATACTTTTAAAACAATGGGAAGCATCCCAATAAATAACCCGTAATTATACATTTTTACTACTTCAGTTTTTAGCTTCAAAATCTATCTTGAATTATTCTAAGAACTCAATTACATGAACACACCTTTCAATTAAGAGATTTACTACACACTCATATCTTTGTTCAAGGATCATCAATATCAATATCTCATCAACTTAAGCAGATATTATATACTGGACATCCAGATGCCTCAAATACAATTGTTGTATCTAAAGGATATCCATTTTTGAATATCACAGACTATCAGAACAGAATCCAAGAAACCATGGGGCTTGTTTGCTTTAACAATTCTTTTTCTTTGTAATTACTTACTCTCAAAGACATTTTCCTCACAATATAAATATTAATATATACTGTTTGCTTTGCAAATTTTCTCTACACTTTCCAAGTTTCTTTCATTCATTCAATTATTAAACCCCTATTCTCTAGTAACCACCAAGCCAGGCAAAGGTATACAAAGAAAAATAAGACAGAGCTTCTGCCTCAAGGCACTTACAGTGTAGTGAAGGAGACATATGCATAAGCAAGTGATTACAATAAATTGATACATGCTATAATAAAAGTATGAACAAAGTGTGGGAACATAAGAGTGCTTGGGAATTCAGGGAAGGCCTGACTTGACCCTTCTCTGAATTTAATGAATTGTTCCTCTGGATTTCAGCTGTCCCCCATATATAGTGCATACAGAACCCTTCATAATTTACAGAAAACATTTTCATCATCTGTGCTGACAGAAAGACTTCAAGGCTAAGCCATATCATTTGTAATTGCCCATGCATTGTATTGTTGAAGGATTTTTCCCTTGTTCGTTTCTAAAAAGCAACCGCAGATCAACTTTCTTAATCACTGTTATTTAGGCCAATATTAAAATTAATTCATACTCAGCATGCCAGTTCAAAGGACAGGAGATAACCTGGAAAAACACCAGAGTGGCCTGGGGAAATGTACCTAAAATTTTTAAATGGCCAACACCTGCAGAAAAATATAAGAATTTTTTTTGCCTAACAACACAAAATCAACAAGTGCTTTTTCATCGCTGGTACTTAAACTTGACTAAAGAAATTCTCAATTCTCCACCGACATACACAAAAAAATACTAATACTTTAAAAAGCAACTTCCCAAAAAGCCTTTTAAAAAATATTTTGTGGCAAGTACAAAGATAATAATTATCAAATAAGGTACAAAAGGACAAAATTAGAATTTATCCTAAAATATTCAAATTTCTGCCAAAATCTGAATAATTGGATCTGCTTATAAAAGTGGGCAAGACTGTCAACGGAATTTTCTAACATAAAATTATCAGTAACTGATATAAACATAAACATTTATTTAACTATCTCCCTCAACACCTAAAGCAGCATCTGAAATGTCTGTTCAACGACGTTCAAAACGGCAAAACGTTTGCAAAAAAGATTTCTACACTGCATTTTTGCCTCCGTTTGTACAAATCTCTAAATTCGTAGATGCCCATTAAAGACTGTCAGAACAATGTGAATTAAATAGTGCCTACCTTTCTCTAAATATTTCTTTGAATATAGTCAGTCCCCCCAGAAATTGGAATTTAAGACACAAGTTTCCTAAGTCGTTTTCAGGACTCAAAACATCACATTCCCTCCATATCTCCAAAACAAGGGTAACAGGATTTTGACCCTTACTTCTAGGAATACAATCCTATCTATTCCTAACCTTATGGACTATAAGCAGGAAATTAAAATAGATCATAAATACTTTTGTTTTCTTGCAAATAAAATTATCAACAAATGAGCTAGGATTACATACTTGCTCTGCATTTTATTACTAAATGTGAAATAACTGCTAAAGCCCATGAATGAAGAGTAATGGAAAATGAACTCCTAAACTCCAAAAGTACACACTATATTCAACTGTGCCAACATTAGCGTTAAGATTTAGTTTAAAAAAAGTGTTTTTATGTTACATTAAAATGCTATAAAACTAAACTGATAATGGCCTTTTAAGCCTAGAAAATAAACCTCGAACAAAAATATTTTTAAATACAGAAGGCAGATTTTTATTTCCAAAAGAATTTAAATTTTGCAGACCGTGATAAACAAAGGAAGTTTAGTTTAACTGTGGGCAGCACTATTTCTTAGACGACAAACATTTCTTCCTCTAGTCGTTTTTTACTCAAAAAGCTATTGTTCACAGAAAACAAGACCAGTTAATAAACTGTTCACCATATAAACTGAACGCATTCGTCAGTGGCATTTTTTATTTTGATCAACTATTCTACCACCTCATCTTCACTCAACCCCCAAGGATTTGGGGAATAATCGTTTCCCAATTATAGCACCTGTCGCCATTCTCAGATGTTATCAGACAATTGGCCAAAACAGCTTGTAGTTGTGTTTTTTTTTTCTTAAGATTATGATTCTTTATAGTGAGGACTTAGTAGGCTTTCACTAAGTTTTCCAAAATTCCGTGCCTCTCGATTCCTCTCATTTTCAAAAAGTAACCTTGTGACACAGATTTGGGGTAATAAGGGGGTGGGGGCGATATAGTGCTCAGTGGGAACTCAACGGAAAGTCCTAAAAAGAACAAAACCAGTAAAAATATGCCCCTACTCTTCCCCCAAACTTAACAAAAAGCCCATCGAGAACGCTAAGGCAGCCCGAAATTTCCTTAAACGGCTGGAGACTGGAGGTCATTTAGGTTGCTTTTAGGGGGAAAACATCACAGGTGAAGCTGCTCAGAGTTCGTATCTTGTGCACGCTGTCCCACCGCAACTGTGGTCGCATTGCCCCAAGAGTCTGCGTGCCACGGAAAGGGGGGAGGGCGGCGGAGCAGAGTCGCCGGGGGTGCGCGGCGTGGGGGCACCGAATCCTTCCCATCTTGGCGGCCGCGGCCAGAACCTCCTAACGCCCCTCTCTCGCCTGCTGTCAGAGACTTCAGTGTCACTGCCCCTTTCCCTCACGCCCGAGGTCCTTCCCGGAGACAGTCTGTCCTTTGTCTGAGTGAAGAGTCGGTGGCGAGGTCCCACCAAGTTGTGTCTGTCCCGTCACACCCGGAGCGCTCCCGCCGCCCCGGCACGGAAGCTCCACACAAAGGAGACTTCAGACTCGGGGCTGCCACTCAGTACTAGGCACCAGAACGCCCCCAAACCCAAATCCGCGCCCACAGAAGGGGCAGAAATGGAGAGAAAAAAATCTCCACACGCCCCCCCGCCCGAATACCGCCCCTACTCCCGCTTCGGATCTTCAGGGTGTCCGTTACTGCCCCACTCGTGGGCCACTCGGGTCAGTCCGGACCTCGCGACCCCTTTACAAGGGCTCCCTATTCAACCCCCACCGCACACAAAAGCGGTGCCCCCGGGTAAACCCCGCTCTGGGCGATACCCAGACACAGGCAAAGAAGCGGTGGTGATGTCCTGTCGCCGCCGCCGCCCACAGTTGGACTCCCAGAGCCCAGCCAGCTAGTACCGCCCGGCAGCTATGCGTTACCTTCGTCCCTCGCCCCAGACCGCGTCCCTCCTGCGCGCCTCTCCCGCGCGCCACCACCGCAGCCGGTTCTCCACTGCCTTCTGTGTCCCAGCGGGTGTCGGACGCTACCGGACCGAGCGCCAAACCCCGCAGCCCAATCGCCATCGCTTTTATTTGGCCCCCCCTCTACAATCAAGCACCGCCCCGATTGGCGGGATGAGAGGCAGGCTCCCGTCCAATCACAAGGGCAGGAGAGCTCCGAGGCGCCGAGGGGAGACCCACGCACAGAGGCACATTCAAGACTTACACCCGGGCGCGGGCCGGCGCGTGCGCGCACTGGCGTAGGGCTCGGTCTGAGGGACGCGGGTTTTCGGTATGAAAGTGCCGCAGCCGCCTTCTCTTTGTTCTTCCGCTAAACACACCGCGTCTCTCAAGAAGACGGTGGGCAGACAGGCCGGGACGTGGAGAGTTTTATGGAAGCCAGACACTCAAGCCGCGAGCGAGGACACTAGAAAGGGGGTGGGGGTGGCGGGAAGCCGCACGGAGGCGGGACAACGTACTCGCTG
>PVIY010043591.1:0-20234 GCA_004026745.1 Myrmecophaga tridactyla
AGATTCTGTTTGAGGTTATGAAAAAGTTTACCTAAAGGATGGTGGTGATACTAGCCCAATACTGTAACTGTAATTATTACAGGTGAATTGTATATTTGACAGGGAAAATGCAAAATGCTGAGGTTTATTTATTACAATAAAGATATTTTATATAGAGTTTTGATTTTTTGCTTCCTGTTTAAATGAATAGAGATAATGAAAGTTTAATTGGCAGAATAAATTGAGCACCATCCAAGAATGTTGGCATAAAATTAAAGGAGACACCAACACAACCAGCAAACTCACCATCCTCCCCCTGTCTGTGTGGGACATGACTCCCGGGGGTGTGTACCTTCCTGGTGGTGTGGGACAGAAATCCTGGGGTGAACTGGGACTCAGCATCAAGGGATTGAGAAAAACCCTAGAATGAGCTGAGACCCAGCATCAATGGGTGGAGAAAACCCTCTCAACGAAAAGGGGAAAGAGTGAAATGAGACAAAGTGTTAATACCTGAGAGATTCCAAACAGAGTCGAGAAGTTATCCTGAAGGTTATTCTTATGCATTAAGTAGATATCACCTCATTATCCAAGAAGAAATAGAAATGTTGAAGGGAACTGTCTGAAAATGTAGAGCTGTGTCCCAGTAGCCATATTTCTTAATGATTATTGTATAATGATATAGCTTTCACAATGTAACTTTGTGATTGTGAAAACCTTGTGTGTGATGCTCCTCTTATCTACCTTGTCAACAGATGAGTAGAACATATGGAATAAAAATAAATAATAGGGGGAACAAAAGATAAAATAAATTTAGTTTGAAATGCTAGTGATCAATGAAATGGAGGAGTAAGGGGTATGGTATGTATACATTTTTTCTGTTTTCATTTTATTTTTCTATTGTCTTTTTATTTCTTTTTCTGAATTAATGCAAATGTTCTAAGAAATGATCATGATGATGAATATGCAATTATGTGATGATATTGTGAATTACTAATTATATATGTAGAACGGAATGATCACATATTAAGAATGTTTCTGTTTTGGCAACAGCTAATGGCATTTTTCTGCTTCTATAAAACACTTTCTTGCTAGCAACTGCAAAACCACATCATGATTTTAGCCTTTATAAGCACACCTTGAAAACCTCTGGGTGCTGCTCTCTGAATCTTCCTTCTTGGAAGTTTCTGAGGCAGTCGCCAGCCGGCTAATAAAGACACCAAATTGGCATGCAGTTTTGAATTATGTGGCCTCTCTTTTGGTGCGCCCCACAACACCAAACACAAAATGATGGCTGGTGCATGAAACAAGTGAATGATGAAATGATTACACCTATAACTAGCTAGCTCTCCCTCCCATGTTTCTCCACTGATTAAATATTCCAGAGGCTACAGCCTACGTAGATAATCTAACTAATTTGAACTTACTGCCCAAGGTTCTCCCTTTGATTATATTTTACATTTTAATGATCCTGGCCATCAATGATTTGGTGCTGGATCTAAGCTTATGTCAGAGTTCCTCCCTTCTCCCTGCCGACGTCACCTTCTGTGAAAGATAAACTTATCTCAACTCTTACAGTTGCCAAGATGGAAAACAGCCCAGATGTCCATCAATGGACAAGTGGATAAACAAACTGTGGCATTTACATATGATGGAATATTACACAACTGTAAAATGGAATAAAGTCATGATGCATGTATAACCTGGATGAATTTGGAGGACATTAAGTTGGATGAAACTTATATGAAAGAGTAGTAACAGTCTCCATCCCTCATGGCATGAGCTACAAAATATCCTTTCTTCAGAGCCTATCTACTAGTTGGTCTATTGAAAAGAAAATAGGAAGTCATTGGAAATTTTGAAAAACATACACACACCCTTCCTCCTGAAGTACACTCAATTATAAGTAAATTTGGCAACTATCATGCAGTCTACATGTTATGCTGTGACATGAATGAGGTGGACTGGCCCGCAACAGGCATTTCTCCCTCTTTCCAGTTTCAGATCCTGTGTTAGATAGGATGGTGACCTATCAGGCACAGTGCATATGTAGCCAATACTTGATGGAAAAGCTTCCTACTGAACTGCAAAAAGTGCTGCATGGGCAATCCAACAATTTCAATGGATTATGCAACATTCCTGATGATAGCAGAAGTATTACCTTTCCTGATTGGACTGCTTTTCTCTACTTTCTACTTGAAAGACAGACCTCTAACTTCTTTAGAAAATGTTAATCAGACCCTTGTTGTAAACCAAGATTATTTTGATTTATATCTCCCAGTATTTAACCAGTTAATGAAGAGTAATTTCTGAACCTGAGGTAAAGTATCCTTATACATAGAGACTTTCTCAGCAGGAAATTATTTTTAAGGCATGCTTTATGCCCTTGTTTCTAACACTATAGATAAAGGGGTTCAGCATGGGAGTGACCACTGTGTACATCATGGAAGTTATCACACTTGCCCTTGAGTTTTGGGTAGCAGCAGAGCTAAGTAAGACTGCAAGACCTGTAAAGTAAAACAAGGACACTACTGAAAGATGAGACCTACACGTAGAAAATGCTTAATACTTGCCTCCATGAGATGAAATTGTCAAAATAGGAGATATAATCTTAGCGTAAGAGAAAAGGATGCCAGTGAGTGGAATAACACCCAGAATTCCAGCTGCAAAATATATCATTAGGTCATTGAAGAAAATGTCAGAACACGCAAGTTGGATTATTTGATTAAGTTCATGAAAGAAGTGAAGAATTTCCAATTCTGTACAAAAATTCAACCTCAAATTATTAAGCATTGTAAAAAAGAGTTCAGAGCACTCAACATCCATAACGCCATCAGCAGGAGAACACAGAGCTGGGGGTTCATGGTGACCATGTAGTACAGTGGGTGACAGATGACCACGAAGCAGTCATAGGCCATCACGGTTAAGAGGAAGTCATCTAATCCTCCAAAAACCATGCAAAAATACATCTGGGTGAGGCAGTTTCCATAACTTATAGTTTTAGTCTCGTGTGGATGTTCACCATCATCTTTGAGACAGTGGTGGAAGTGAAACAGATGTCTGCAAAAGTCAGGTTAGCAAGGAAGAAATGTGTGGGCATGTGCAGGTGGGCATCAGAGATGGTGGCCAAATCGATGAGCAGATTTCCAATGAGAGTGACGAGGTACATTGTCAAGAACAGGGCAAATAGGAGGGGCTGCACTTCTGTGTCTTCTGAGAGTCCCAGGAGGATAAATTCTGAAACACATGTTTCATTCCCTAAATCCATGTAACTCATGAAACTGCTGGACCAGAGACCAGAACTAGGCAGGCTTCAGTATAAGCAGATCTCAGGAAATTAACATAAATGCTATGGTTTGTATTGCAAGTATATTAACTCAATTATTTTTCCTAATCATATAGAGATTTAGTGGCTTTTATCTGAAAATGTCAGGGTAAACAAATGTTCCTACTTCTCCTTGATGCTATTGCTAAGAAGACTTCTTTGTCCATAATTTTAAACCTTTGCCCAAGGCAATATATTCCACCTCAAATGCTCTTAGACTTTTTTTTATTCAAAAATCATTTGACCAGCTATTTTGCACTATGTGATTAAATAGTTGGGCCATGGATACTGGTGATGGTAGCACAATATTTTTATTGTCATCAGTATTGCTAAATTGCATGATGAAATGGATAGAATGAGAAGTTTGAGTTGTATATAGATTACTGCAATAAAAATTTAAAATAAATAAAAATTTTCTATCTTTATAGGTAGAAAGATCAATACTGTTAATATTCCATTTCATCTACACTTGATCTATACTTTCAATTGAACCCCATTGCCAACGTCAAGAAGTTAGTATGCTGATATTTGATAAGATAATCTTAAAGTTTATTAGGTAAGGTAAAAGTCCTAGACAACCTAGAGAATACTGAAAAAGAAAGAAGTTGCAGAATATACAACTAGAGTATACAATAATGTCTGATTTCAAGTTTAACTATTGAGACACAATGATTAAACCATGTTGTATTGGTGAAATAGACACATGGACTAACCTGTGAGAACTCAATAGACACAGAAAGTAGATGTTAGGGAACTCAAAAACAGACTCAACAAATACAGTCAACTGGCCTTTGACAAAAGGTAAAAGCAATTTAATGGAAAAAGCAATATCTTTCAATACACGTTGTGGGACAATGGCATGTAAACATGCAAAACAAAGAGGAACATAGCCAAACATTGCATACATTTCACAAAAATTAAGTAAAATGAATCATGTACTCATAATTAAAATGCAAAGTATTATACTTCTAGAATAAAACATCCAAAAAATATAGTGCCCTGTGCTTTGGTAATCAATTTTTAGAAATAACACCCAAATCATGATCTATGGGAGATAACATTTCTTAATTGGGCTTCATTAAAATATAAAACTTATGCTCTATGATAGATATTGATAAATGACTTGTATTCATATATATGAAGAATCATTAACACCCATCTAAAGAAAGATAACAAATGGAAAAACTGGGCAAAAATTCTGAAGAGAAACTGAAATGAAGAAGATATGCAGGTGGCAAGTGAGCATGTGAAAATAGGGTCAATATAATTTGTCATTAGGGAATTGCAAAATTAAACTGCTGTGATATACCATCACACATCACTTAGAATACCTAAGGACCTAAACACTGACAATACCATGCCCTATTGTTAATGCAGATCAGAACAGACTTTCATTCAATGCTAGTGAGAACCCAAAATGGTGCAGTCAGAGACAGTTTGGCAGTATATAGCAAAACTAAACTTAGGCACACCATTCATCCCAGAAATTGTGCCCTTAGGTATCCAGCTGATTTGATAACTTAAATCCATACCAAAACCTATACATGAATGTTTTATAGCAGCTTTATTTATAAACTTCAAAATCTGAAAACAGCCAAGATGTCCTTTAAGGTCAATGATTAACACACTCCACCATATCTATACAATGGAATATAACTCAGTGATAAAATGAATGTTCTCTCTAGTCACAAAAGTCAAGCACACATCTAACATGATTACTGGTCATTGAAACAAAGCAGTCTAAACATCCTGCATACATACAATGTCAATTATATGACTTTCTGGTTTAGTCCAAATAACAGAGGCAATAGAATGAACACTGGTTTCAAGGGATTGGGGAGAGGGAAAGAAGGTTGAATAGGTAAATCAGAGAGCAATTTTAAGAGCAGTGAATCTATTCTCTATGATCCTATAATTATAGACATCTGACTTTATGCATTTTTTAAACTGACGTTTACAAAACAAAGGATAACTGTTAGTATATGCAAAGAAAAGATTGTCAGGATAATAGGAATGCGAGGACAGAACGCCAAATGTGATAAAACAATCTAATTGTCTTACAATCATATGAAATACGCATACTGAGGGGGTGTGGGAAAAAGTGCTGAATTGTTAATATTGGATATAAATGGAGTCTGGAAAATAAACTGGACAGAAACTGCATAATTACTGTATTGTACTGAATAAAGCTTATCTTACCAGAATGTAGGTTGACAATTCTATCACATCTACACATGTATACTGGAATCAAGCCATTAAGTAGGTGATGTCAGGTGAGGAAAGCACGTCTGATTTCAAGTTTACACCCACTGTAGAATGGGTGCTTAACCATAAGTAAGGGCAGAATGGTAATTGTTCTATCTGGCAATGGTGTAAAAATCTTTTTAGTGTAAAAACCTGTGAGTGACACTCACTCTATCCACGGTATGAGCAGATAAAAATTAAAATTAAGATGTATAAAAAACAATAATAATGGTAGATTAACTACTGTTAACAAAGAAGTAGAGTTACAGAAAAAGTGTTATCATCTATTACAACAAACTCTTTGCAATCAAGCAAGCTTTGATGGTGAGGTGGTGTATATGAATCTATATTTTATGCATGAGTTTTCCTTAAATCATGACTTCTAACAAAACAAAAACAATTCAAAATCAAACAGACCATCGAGGGTTGAAATACACATTTATGAAAACTTAAAATTTCCCTGAAGTGGAACTCAAAGAAAATTGGCTGCAATAGAAACCAAAGTGGAATCCAGAAAGAGACATTAGACAATAAAAGAAATTAATGTTTGTAAATTTTCCCTCATTCCTGCAGCTATTGCAAGTAAAGCATTCCCTGCCATTATGTTTCTTTCCTACAGCACAACAGGACATCTCTGGTTAATTCAAGAATTTCTTTTCTTCCACTGACTCTATTTCCTCCCAAGGTAACAGATAAAAGCAAAAACATTTTTTGAATCTTAAAAAGATGAAACAGATCAGTAATCTGAGTTTGCATGATTTATCTCAGAGCCTCATGGTTGCATCCAATACTTCTGAGGAAGGTGATCTGAAATTGAAGGGAAAATGAGAATGTTGACACTGTGGAAGACCACTAGGAAATGTTTTCCAAACCGTCTCATCCAGCACTTGAAATCTGTCATTTGTTTTTCTTCGAAACTCAGCTCTTGTCAAAGGTGGAAGGATCCGTTCCTCCTATGTATCACTTACATGCCCTTTGACAGTGTCTGCATTTTTAGGGTGCATTCTTCATGAAGAGGGCTCTGTTACTACTTTCTACACTGTATTTATTTAAATCATGTTCACTGTTTCTGACAGTGTTCATTCTAACTTCTCCTATTCTTGACAATTAATCTTCCAACAGAAAGCATACATCTCTTTTGTATGCCTTAAATTTTGCATGGAAGTTTCCCAGTATATACTTATTGGTTGTATCCAAGGGAATATTAGTGAATACATCACATTGACTCAAAATGAGTCTTCTCCTCCTTCTATATAACATAACATTGTAAGTTTGAAGAGAAGAATGAAGTCCCCTATTTATGCTGGAAAAATAATAGTACTTTCATCTGTAAAATGGTGTTTATCTCTCATCATAATTCCTGAAAATTTCTTTTGCAGGTATCTAAATTTTAATGCCTCTTTACATTTTCCTTCAAGGAAAACTCAGCACTGCTTCTTTCACCAACACCACGCAATTTCATTATTTTTTCTTATATCGATATGTAGATTCTTCAAGAATAGAGTTTAATTTTCTGTGAAAACAAATCAACCCCCTCATTTCAGTTGAATCTTATTTGTTATCACTTAATCTAATGGTTCTAGAGAAGAATAAAGTCATACTAGCAAACCCAGGAATATTTTTCATCTGAGGAAAAACTGGGGTTATTAGAATACTAAAAGAAGTAAAATTTGATGAGTTGGTGCATATGGAAGAATAGTAACAGTTTCCACTACTCACCCAGGACATGCTGTACAAATATCTGTTCTTCAGAACCTGTCCACGAGCTGAGTGTATTCGAAAAAAAAAACAACAGGAATTCTTTGGAAATTTTGAATGAAATACAATCACCCTTCCTCCTGAAGTACATTCAAGTATAAGTAAGTTTGGTGTCCTGCATGGTGTCTATGTGACATGGTGTGACATGGATGAGGTGGACTAGCCCTTAACAGTCACTTCAACCTCCTTCAGCTTTTGAATCCTGTGTTGGAGAGGATGGTGAACTAGCAGGTGCACATGTAATCAATACGTATGAGAAGAGCTTCTTACTACCTGAATTGCAGAAAATGTTGCATTTGCTGATCTAACATTTTAGTGGAGTCTTCTTGATTATACCATGTTCCTGAGGATAGCAGAAGTATCACATTTTCTGGCTGGACTGTTTCCTAGTGTTCTTTTTTTATTATTCATTCTTTTTTCTAGTTGAAAGACATCCTTCTAGCTTCATCAGAAATATTGAGAGTAAATGCCTACTAACTTTCCTCACAAAACTTTTAGAGTTTTTTTGAAAGAGACTTCTGCTTAAAAGAAAGGAATAATTCAAGTAAATTACTAGTCACAGGAAGTGATTTCAAATGCATGGAGTTTCCTGGATAAGAGTCTGGGAATTGATACATGAACTTGTTGGAAGTGAGACCACAGTGATGCTGTGTACTTTGGATAAATATATACAACTAGCACATGTTTAGCAATGGCAAACTATGAATCACATTATATTGTTTATAGTCATCCCTAAAGAAAGTGCTGATGAAAGACTTTTGGAAAACTGTCTGGTTTATGTGATAAAAAATTTTGTTAAGAATTCAAACTCAATGAATGTGGAGTAACGTGGCTTTTTATTTGCCCTGGAGAGACCTCAAAAAATGACAAACTAAGAATTTTAATCCTCAGATTATGGCACAATCAAAACCAAGAAATTTGCAGTGCTGCATGAATTAAATCTCTTTTCTCTGTAAATTATATTTCTGATATGGGTATGACCAAAACAGTCTGATACTTGGGTTAATACATTGCAAAATAAATGAATTCACAGGTCTATCAAAGACATAAAGTGAATAAAATAAATGACCACTTCTTTTGTTCGCAAAGTGGACAAAACATCAGAGCAATTTCTCATCTTAAAATGTCAGTCTAATTTATCAATGGCTCTGACGAAGAAAGAATTAGTGGTATTCTACCTCACAAAGATCACAGAAGGACTACAGAAAACCATGATATTATTACCTAATATCTTACACTAATAGTTTAAAAGACATCTTTGACAATGGGAAAATAACGCAAATTGCATTTCAGAACCTGTGTAGGAGGCTTATGAATATAGGAAGTGCCAAGGCAAAGTTACTGGAAAATCCCTGCCTATAAAAACCATTGT
Organism: Myrmecophaga tridactyla; assembly: GCA_004026745.1. NCBI lineage: Eukaryota > Metazoa > Chordata > Mammalia > Pilosa > Myrmecophagidae > Myrmecophaga > Myrmecophaga tridactyla. The sequence continues at coordinate 8,676 of PVIY010043591.1, forward strand.
TAAATTTTTTTTATTAATTAAAAAACTATTACAAGAAAGAAACACAAACATTCTTAATATATGCTCATTCTGTTCTACACATATAATCAGTAATTCACAATATCATCACATATTTGCACATTCATCATCATGATCATTTCTTAGAACATTTACATCAATTCAGTAAAAGAAATAAAAAGACAACAGAAAAATAAAATGAACACAGAAAAAACATTTTACATACCATACCCCTTACCCCTCCCTTTCATTGATCACTAGTATTTCAAACTAAATTTATTTTAACATTTGTCCCCTAATTATTTATTATTATTCAATATGTTCTACTCATTTGTTGACAAGGTAGATAAAAGGAGCATCAGAAATAAAGTAAAAACCATTTTTAAAAGAGTAAATTTGCATCACTGAATGAAATCCAGTGATCAGTTAAGCCATCGATGATTGAAGAATCAGGACTGTGTAATGTTATATCCTCACCTAACTTTTATGGAATATGCAGGAGAAAGTCATAGATGGAGATGGATGTGGCTTTTTGAAACTTCATCAGGTTTGACTCAAGTCCAGAATGTGCCCTATTTCAAGAGCTGATTAACACAACCCTGGCAATAGGTACAGAACATTTGAAATGACAAATGGTTTTCACCAAAAGCATATAACACAAGAGCAGTTTATTTCTGCTTTCAAGGAGGCAATGCACCTTAGCACCTCAACTAATTACAATAATTTTATATGTCCCTAATGACCTGTATTAAAAATTTACCACTGAATTTTCAGGCAGAAGAGTTCAGCTCAATACTGAATCTTGGGAATATATTCCTAGATGTCAAATGATTTTTTAAAAATATGAAATATATTACACTTTTTGATGGATTGAAAAATAGAGGTAAAGTTCTAGTGATAAAGCAAATAGCATATTAACTTTATTTACACTGATAAAAATAATTAGATTTTCATTTCACAGCATTTAACATCTGTTAATGAAGAGTGAATTTCTGTATTTGAGATGAAGAATCCTTGTACATAGTGACTGTCTTAGCAGGAAATTGTTTTTAAGGTATCCTTTATGTCCTTGTTTCTAAGATTGTATATAAAGGGATTCAGCATGGGAGTGACCACTGTGTACATCATGGAAGCTTTTGAACTTGCCCTAGTGTTTTGTGTAGCAGCAGAGCTAAGATGCACTCCAAGAGCTGTTCCATAAAACAAGGACACCACTGAAAGATGAGACCCACAGGTACAAAATGCTTTATACCTGCCTCCACGTGATGATATTCTCAAAATAGAGCATGCGATTTTAGAGTAAGAGAAAAGGATGCCAGTGAATGGAATACCAGCCAGAAATCCAACTGTAAAATAAAACACTAGGTCATCGAGCAAGGTGTCAGAACATGCAAGGTGGATTACTTGTGTAAACTCACAATGAAAGTGGGGAATTTCTAACTCCATACAAAAAGTCAATCACAAAAACATTAGGCTATGTAAAATAGAGTTCAGAACGCTCAATGTCCATGACGCCAGCAGCAGGAGACCACAGAGCTGGGGGTTCATGATGACGATGTAGTGCAGTGGGTGACCGATTGCCACGTAATGGTCATAAGCCATCACGGTTAAGAGGAAGTGGTCTCATGCTCCAAAAACAGTGCAAAAATACATCTGAGTGAGGCAGCTTCCATAACTTATAGTTTGGTCTCTGTCTGGATGTTCACCAGCATCTTTGGGACAGTGGTGGAAGTGAAACAGATGTCTGTAAAAGTCAGCTTAGCAAGGAAGAAGTACATGGGCGTGTGCAGGTGGGCATCAGAGATGGTGGCCAGGATGATGAGCAGGTTCCCAATGAGAGTGACCAGGTACATCGTCAGTAACAGGTCAAATAGGAGGGGCTGCACTTCTGTGTCTTCTGAAAGTCCCAGGAGGATAAATTCTAAAACAAGTGTTTCATTCTCGAAATCCATGTGACTCATGAAACTGCTGGAACAGAGACAAGAGCAAGGCAGATTTAGGTACAAGCAGCTCACTGCAAATTAACATAAATGCTATGGTCTGTACTGCAAATATACTAACTTCATTATTTATTATTAATTATATAGAGATTTAGGTGCCCTTTATCTGAAAATGACAGTGTAAACAAACCTCCCTTCTTCTCCTTGATCGCATTGCTAACAAGGCTTTTTTGTCCATAATGTTAAACTTTTCTCCCAAGGCAGTATGTTCCACCTCAAATGCTCTTAGACTTTATTTCATTCAAAAATCATTTGAACAGTTATTTTGCACTATGTGATGAAAAAGTTTGGACAAAGATATTGATGTTGTTAGCACAATATTTTATTGCAATCAATATTACCAAATTGCCTGTTGAAAATGGTTAGGCTGTGAAAATTTATGTTGTATATATATATATATATATATATATATATATATATATATATATATATACACACAACTACATATAACTACAATAAAAAATTAAATAAATAAAATGTTTCCATCTGCATAGCTAGAAAGACCAATACTGTTAATATGCCATTTCATCTCCACCTGATCTATACTTTTAACTCAACCCCATTCCCAATCGCAAGAAGTTAGTTTGTAGATATCTGAAAAAATAATTTTAAAGTTTATAAAGAAAGTCAAAATTCCTAGATTTCCTAGAGAATACTGAAGAAGAATAAAGTCATAGTATGAATATTACCTGATTTCAAGTCTAACTATACAGACGCAATGATTAAACCATGTGCACTGGTGAAATAGACACATGAACTAATGTGTGAGAACTCAGTGACAAACAGACAGACATTAGGGAACTCAAACATAAACCCATACATGTACAGTCAATTGGACTTTGACAAAGGAGTAAGAGAAATTTAATAGAAAAAGTAAGATCTTTCAACAAAAGATGTGGAAGAATGGCATACACTCATGCAAAACCAAAAAGAAACTTAGTCAAGCATTGTATACATTTCACAAAAATTAACTCAAAATGAATCCTGTCCTCAAAATTAAAATGCAAAGTATAGTACTTCTAAAATAAAACATCCAAGGAAATCTGGTGGCCTATACTTTGGTGATGAGATGTTAGAAATAGCACCATTAAATGACCCATTAAAGAGGAATATTTAAAAATTGGACTTTATTAAAATATAAGATTTATGCTGTATGAAAGATATTGATAAATGACTAGATCTATATATAGAAAGAACCCTTAACACTCACCAATACGAAAGCTAACACCCAATTAAAAACTGGGCAAAAATTCTGAATGGAAACAGAAATGAAGAAGATATGTATGTGGCAAATAAGCTGTGAAAATAGACTCAATGGCACTTGTCATTAAGGAATTTCAAAGTTAGACTGCATATACAGTATTTGCATGGTATCTGCAAATAGAAAATTAATTTTCAGAATACTAGGAATTCCAGGATAAAATGCAAAATGTGATAAAACAATCTAATTGTATTGCAAACGTATGAAACATGCCTACTGTGGGGATGAGGGGAAGAGTTGCTGAAATAATAATAGAGGATATGATTGGAGTCAGGAAAAGAAAGTGGATGGAAAGCATAAGTACTGTATTCTAGGGGATAAAGCTTATCTCACCAGAGTGTAGGTTGACAATTCTATCACATCTCACCAGTATACTGGAATCAAGACATTGAGTAAATGATATCAAGTGAGAAGAATATGTTTGCGACTGCAGTGTGGGTGGTTAACTTTAAGCAAGCAGAGACACTAGAATGTTCTACCTGACAATGGCATACAGTGAGACACATCAGCATGAGAAGGTTAATATAGATAGAGGGTTACATGTAGGCATATCTATTGGTCTGTGTATATACACAACTAGGCAGACATGCATATATTTTCTTACTCTGTGTTTGGAAAGGACCTAGATGTCCTAGTAACACAGAACACACATAGTGTCTGGACCTTTATTTTAACACCATTCTTCAATAAAAGCTTCCTTGGAGAAATGGCTGACCGTATGCTTTGAATAGAAATATACAGGAAGAGCCTGGAGCATCTTGTACCACAAGAAATTGAGTAGTTACTAAAATAAAGCATTCAATGATCAGGATAAACCAAAGAGACCCAAGGAACCTGTGAAAGATATCCCATAACCCAAATGGAAATAAACTTCACAACAAAATAAATAAAGTAGTATTGTATCACAACCCAAAGTATAAAATAAATGTCATGAATCTCTAAAGATTTAAAGAAATATTTAATTTGTGAGTAAGAAGACAAAAATCTCAAATGCAAATGCATACAAAGATTTATATAGATACTGCTGTCTCCAGAAGGTGAGTTTATTTCTGCTCCTACAGTGTGTCTACACATATAAATCCCTTGCCAAAGGTGATATATGGAAAACCGGGAAAATTAGGAACTTTGAAGTGGGGAAACCTGACAAGGATTGTTGATGAACATAAACATTAACAGTGAAAAGGACATTGATGGGATGTGCCCTGGATACATAATGTAACAAAAACAGAATTTTACCATTGATGTATTCCTCCATAACCCATAATCCCAATCTAAACATCAAACAAATTCCAACTGAGGGACATTTTATAAAATACCTTGCAGCACCCCTAAAAAATATCCAGGTCATCAAAAACAAAGAGAGTCTGAGAAATTGTCATTTATAGGATGTAGATATAATGTGGTATTGCAGATGGAAGATGGTCAGAATAAGTAAAAATGGATGTGATTTTCTGGAAACTATGTGTATTCTCCTTGCAATTTTTCTATAAGTCTCACACTGCTTTCTAAAATTTGTATTTATTTATTTATGTACTTATTTATTTATTTATTTATTTATTTATTTATTTTTACATGGGGAAGCATTCTGCCACTGAGTCAACATTGCACTGCTCCCACAGTGTTTTTTAAATTAGAATTATGAAGTAAAATTATTAGTGAAATGCAAAAATCTATGAAAAAACTCTGAGCCTCATTCCAGATGTGATTATATGCCTTGGAAAAGAATATGACTCTGCTATAAGGCTCAATTCATCTCACATGAGATCAGAACAGAAATATCAATTTCATTTAATAATTGACAGCATTAAGAAAAAATAATGATTATAACATGTCTGACATTGTGCTTAGCGTAAATGAAGTATATTTTTATATGCTGTGATTCAACCTCACCCATACTCATTCCCCAAACCTCCAAGCCCACTGCCACTGTGCTATCTCCAGGTCTCATCACTTTCTCAGAAATTTGATAACAGAAACTGATCCAGAACTTTCCACAGGGCAAGAATTTTCTTGAACATCACCTTTGATAAACCCTGCACTGACTCTCCAATAACTTCAAACATAAATATCAATCTTGTGGCCAAAACTCAAAGCTCGCTGTTATCTGGCTGCTGACAACCTTCCCCAGCTCATGTTGCTTTTCTTACACCCTCCCTACAATTGTTCATCAGATATAAAGATCTACTTTTAAACGTAACCGCACTCTACAAATATATCAATCGCACATTTGTGTCCCTATTTTCTTTTCTAGGTGGGTTTATACCCTCTTCTCCTCTTAGAATTGCTAATGTAAGAAAAGTATTCCTCCTGCCAGGCTCAGTACAATTCCCATCACACTTGGGAATCCTTCATGAACCTCAACAGATGAGTCCAAACTTTGGATCCCCTTCACCACAACTTCAGTTTCCACCTCAGGATATTCATGTGCTTATATCTATGTTTGTTGCCATATTTAGATGTAATCTCCTTGAAATAAAGAACGCTGTCTCACTGAATAATTTTTTTTCTGAGAGTAAAACTTCGTGCCTTCCGTGAAGGAATTAATGAATGGGTGAGTGTTGACTGATTTTAAGAAGAAATTGATGGATATGGTTAACAAGATACCTCCTTGAAGGGGGCTGGTGAGTGTGAGCTAACATTACATGAGACAGATACAGGAAAGAAGATATGTTAGTGTATTCATCGTCTCCCTCAACCACCAGCTCATTACCTGGGTAGGGCTTTGGACAATTGTCTCTCTGTGTTATCCTTGTAATGTCCCTAAAGTTACTCTCAATAATTGGGGTCTTGGACTCATAATACATTCCCCACACTCATGACCAGACTCTATGACTCACCCTGAAATTATCAAAGCAGCATCTAAGTTCACCAAAGCAGGTGAACTTCCTTCAAAGACTAATGAAGTTGGAAACTCTGCTCCCAGGAAGTGCAGGTAGATGTAAATATTCCTGAGGTCTCTAGAAGGCAAATTTATGTTTCTATCTTACTAGAGATTGATAAACTAGACTTGAGATAGTGTACACAAGTCATTTATGTTTCCATGCTTTTATGAATTTAATTCCCATGAGCCTCATAAATGAAGCATTATTTTGTCCTCTGTTACCTAAGATATTTAGTTCTCTGGAGGTAAAGGAAATGCAATGTAAACTTGGGTCAGTTTTGACCCTTGGGAGAAAGGCTGGGGCTACATGTTCATCTCTTATCCCAGTTGTCTCCTTCTGTGAGGCCACCTGTCTTTAGCTGTAAGTTTTCCCATAATGATTTCCTTATCAGTGGTTCATGAGAGAGGTTCTGGGTGCACTACAACATCTTGTCTTTGATTTCTCTTTTCTGATATTTGATCTGATTTATGCAGCTGCCCTCTCTCAACAAGGCTTCGGCTTATTTCACTGGGTTTCCTTTCTACTCTATAGTTAGCAATGCCTGTTCAACTCACTCAATTATTGATTTTCAGTCATTCAACAAATATTTATTCAGCAATACTGTATGGTAATCACTAAGTGATCATCTGATAATGAAGAAAGAGTAATATACTGTGCCTCCTGTAAAACAGCAAACAGTCATGAAATAAATACAGCACCTGATTGTGGTACTGAAGTCCTGGTGAAATGTAATTCCAAATGAAGGAGGATCAGCTTTTACATTTGTGATAAAATGGATCCTGGGACTCTGATAGGGATCATATTCAAATTATAGATCACTTTTGGTATTATTGACCCCTTAATAATATTCATTTTTCCTATCCAAAAAACAGGTGCCTTGATATTTAGCAGGTCTTGTCTAATTTTCTTCAGTAGCATTTTATAATATTCCATGTACAAGTGTCTCACCTATTGAGTTAAAATTATCCCTAGTTATTTTGTTTTTTAATGCTGTGCTGAATGAATTTTTTAAAAACTTCCAGCTAGGAAATATCTTTGCTGGTATAAAAAATACAACGGATTTTTTCATATAATCTTGGAGCTTGCATTTGGCTGGATCCATCTATGACCTCTAGGAGTCTTCTCCTGGATTAATTCTTATTTTCTATATAAAGGTCATGTTGTCTGTGAATACAGACAGTTGCACTTCTTTCTTTCCAATTTGGATGCCTTTTATTCCATTTCATTGCCTAATTTATTTGGCTAAACTTCCGTACAATACTGAATGGCAATAGTGAAAATGCACTTCCTTCTGTTGTTTCAGACCTCAAGGGGAAGGCCTGAACTCTTTCAGCTTTCAGTGTAACATTAGCTGTATTTTCTAAGGCTCGAACTGAGACTCTATAAGGGTTTCATGTACTAGGTTAGGCTTCTTGGAATTTATAATTCCCAGAGGGTTCCTAGGTCAGATAATCCCTGAAAACCAGAGTGACAAGCCTCTCCAAGGTTATCAATGGGCTACATCCCCCTATCTTTTAGTGTGGACACCCTGCCTCAGCATGAAAAGGACAGAACTCACATTCCCCAAAGATCCCTGTATACTGATAGAAATATTAAAGGAGAAGGAGGAGGTATAATAGAAAAAATGGGATTTAACAAATGATAATGATACTGATTCATTATATTAATATTCCTTCTAGCTGCCAGTGTTTTGGAGTAGCTAGAAGGAAAAATCTGAGATGATGGAATGGTAGCACATGACAAATTCTGGGATCTATTCTGTAACTACTTGTTGAAATGCGCTTTGAAAATTAGTGATTTTTTCTTACGTTGCTTTGTACATATGCTATTTCATACAATAAACATGCTAAAATATATATTAGCTGTGTTTTTATATAAATGCCCTTTATTGTCCTGACAAATTTATCTCCTAGTGTGGCTTTTCTGAGTGATTTTATAACGAATGGGCATGGTTTTTTGTCAAACTCATTTTCTGCATCACTTGAGATTATCTGATTTTTTTCCCTTTCATTCTGTGAATGTGGTGTACTACATTGATTTTTTTTTTATTTTGCACATCTTTGTATTTGTGAGGTCAAGCCCGATTGGTCACAGTGGATAATTTCTTTACTATTCTGTTTGATTCAAATTGCTAATATTTTGTTGAAAATTTCTGCATCTTTATTCCTCAGGGCATTAGTTTTTCTTTTTTATTATGTCTTTATGTTGCTTTGCTGTCACAATAATGTAAGCCTCACAGTTTGAGTTAAGAAGAGGTCCTTCCACTTTGATTTCAAAAGGTTTCAGTAGTACTGGAATTAATTTTTCTGTGGTGTTTGAAGGAATTCACTATTGAAGCTATCTGGTCCTGGGGTTTTTTTGGTAGGTTTTTGATTACTGATTGAATTTCTCTAATTATAATGGGTCTGTTGAAGTGTTCAATTTCCTTTTGAATCAATTAATGAAATTTGAATTTGTAGCAAGTTGTCCATTTCTTCTAGTTTATCCAGATTTTTGGCATACAATTGTTCATAGTATTCAATTCTAAACATTTAAATTTCTTCAGTATCTATTAATGACCCCATTTCATTTTGGATTTTAGTAAAAAGCTTCCTTTATTTCTTTATTTTCAGTGTAAACTTTTGCAATTTTATTGATTTTTTCCAAAAACTAACTTTTAGTTTCATTGGTTCTTTCAATTATATTTGTCTTCATTTCATTCAACTCCAATATGCTAATGTTTATTGTTTCCTTCCTTCCACTAGCCTTAGATTCAGTTTGTTCATATTTCTAGTTCCTCCAGATGTGAAATTAGATTATTGATTTATGATCTTTCTTCTTCTTAAATATAGGCATCTGTAGCTATCAATCATCCTATGAACAGTCATTTTGCTGGATCCCCAAATTTCTGGTATGCTCTGGTTTCGTTTCCATTTGCCTCAAAATATTTTCAGATTCCCATTGTGATTCATTTTATTTATTTACTTACTTACTTACTTATTTATTCATTTATTTTGGGGTGTATCTTCTGGGAATCAAACCTGGGCATCCCAAATGAAAGGCGGGCATTCTGACCACTGTACTTCCTGTGCATCCCGATTTATTTTTTGATTCTTTGATTGTTGGAATTTGTTGTTTAACCTCCACATATCTGTGTATTTTCCATTTCATTCTCTTATTTTTTTCTAGCTTCATTCCACTGTGGTCAGATAATATGTTTTGCATAATTTCAATATTTTTAATCTATTGAGATTGTGTTGTTAACAACTATCTGGTATATACCAGAGAATGATCCATGAGTACTGCAGAAAAATATGTATTCTGCTGTTTTTGGCTTAGAAATCAATAGGAGAATTTAATGCAAAATACACAAATACTTGGATGTTAAACAACAAACTCAAGCAATCAAAGTGTCAAAAAATAAATCAGAGTGGAAATCTGGAAGTATCTTCGGACAAATAGAAAGGAAACCATAGCATACAGAAATTATGGGATGCAGCATAATCACTGCTGAGAGGATGATTTATAGCTGTGGGTGCTTATATTTAAAAAGAAGAAAGGGTTGTATGAGTGATTCAGTGGCAGAAAGAGAGGAAGCCTATTACTAAAATACAAAATGAAATGAGGTTATTAATAGATTTTCTATAAATTAAAAGTTTAAAAATGAATGCTAAGAACAGTTGTATGCCAGCAATCAGGATAATCTAGATGAAATGGACAACTTGCTACAAATTCATCTTTCCTATATTGACTCAAGAGGAAATTGAACACCTCAACAGACCTGCAAGAAGTAGATTCAATCATTAATCAAAAACCGATGAAAAAGCAAAATCCATGACCAGATAGCTTCAATAGTGAATTCCATCAAACATTCACAGAAAATTTAATTCCAGTACTGCTGAGGTACTTTGAAATCTAAGAATAAGGAACTCTTCTTAACTCATTCTGTGAGGCTAACATTATTGTGATACCAAAGTAACATAAAGATATAAGAAAAAAGGAAAATTAAAGACCAATTGCCTTTATGGATAAAGATGCAAAAATTTTCAATAAAATTCTAGAAATTTGAATTAAACAGAATAGTAAAGAAATGATCTACTGTGTCCAAGTAAGGTTTATTGCACAAATTCAAAGGGGTTCAACATATGAAAATCAATCAGTATAATACAGTACATTTGCAGAATGAAAGGGAAAAATTATGTATTCTCAATTGATGAGGAAAATGTGTTAGACAAAAACCACTGCCATTTCATTATAAAATCACTCAGAAAAAAAAGCAGAAGGTAAATTTGTCAATATGATAAAGGGCATATACAGAGAAACACGGCTAATATGTATTTTAATTATTTAAATATTTCAGGACATTTTATTGTATAATATAACATACATACAAAGCAAAGAAAGACAAAAGCAATACTTTTCAAAGCACACATCAACAAGTATTTAGAGAACAGATCCCAGAGTTTGTCATGGGCTAACATTCCATCATCTCAGATTGTTCCTTCTAGTTGCTCCAAAACACTGGCAGCCAGAAGAAATATTAATATAGGGATGCAGCAGCCATATTGTTTGTTAAATGTCACTTCTCTGACATATCTCATTCTTCTCCTTTAATCCTTCTCCCATTCTAGAGGGATCTTTGGGGAATGCCTGTTCCTCCTTTTTCACGTTGAGAAGGTGTGTCCACACTAAAGGATAGGGGTATGTAATTCATTGACAATCTTGGAGAGGCTGGTCTCTCTGGATTTCAGAATTTATCTGCCCTGGGAGTCCTCTGGGTATTATATGTTCCAGAGGCAAACCTAGTGCATGAAAACCTTTATAGAGTCTCAGTACGAGCCTTAGGAAAACACAGCTAATATTATACTCAAAGCTGAAAGAGTCGAAGCCTTCTGTTGAGGTCTGGAAAAATACAGTGCGTTTTCACTGCTCCTATTCAGCATTGTGCTGGTAATTAAGGCAATGAAATGAAATAAAAGCATCCAAATTGGAAAGAAAGAAGTGCAACTGTCTGTATTCACAGACAACATGACCTTTATAAAGAAAAATAGGAATTCATCCAGGAGGTCATAAATGGATCCAGCCAAAGGCAAGTTCCAAGATTATATGAAAAAATCTGTTGTGTTTTCTATACCAACAAAGATAGTTCCTAGCTGGAAGTTTCTTTAAAATTCATTCAGCACAGCATTAAAAAACAAAATACCTAGGGATAATTTTAATTCATGATGTGAGGCACTTACCCACTGAACACTAGAAAGCATTGCTGAAAGAAATTAGAGAGGACCTAAATAAAAGGCAAGACACCTGTTTTCTTGGATGTTAATAATTAATATTTTTAAGGTGTTGATAATACCTAAAAGATCTATAGCTTGAAAGTAATCACTGTCAGGGACCCAGGATCCATTTTAGCAGAAATGTAAAAGCTGATCCTCACTGTTAT
>PVIY010043592.1:0-20243 GCA_004026745.1 Myrmecophaga tridactyla
CTCAGCTCATTCTAGGGTTTTTTTCCGTCCCCTGATGCTGAATCTCAGCTCATTCCAGGATCTCTGTCCCACGTTGCCAGGAAGGTCCACATCCCTGGGAGTCATGTCCCACGCAGAGAGGGGGAGGGTGGTGAGACTGCTCATCGTGTTGGCTGGAGAGAGAGGCCACATCTGAGTAACAAAAGAGGCCCTCCTGGGGGTGAGAATGTCACTTTCTTGACTAGGTTACATAGGATTGTGATTTCTGCCTTGTTAGCTGGCTTTACTTAGAGGCTTGCCCACTTTAATGAATGAAGCAGCCATGCTGGAGAGGCTGTGTGGCAGGAAACTGTCAGTGGCTTCCAGCCAACAACCAGTCAGGAATTGAAGCCCTAAGTACAACAACCTTTAAGGAACCGAATTCTGCCAACAACCAGCTAGCTTGGAAGCAGATCCTTCCCAAGTCAAGCCTTCTTGTGAGTTCTAGTTCTGGCTAACAGCTTGATTGCAGCCTTGTGAGAGACCCTTAACGAGGGGGTCTACGTCTCATCCCCAGACACTGAGATAATATAGATGTGGTGTTTTAAGCCTCTAAATTTGTAGTAATTTGTTACTCAGCAATAGGAAACTAATATACTCCCTGAGGCTTGGTGGTGTCACCTTAGAAGTGGTCGGACAATTATCTGACTATGATTAGTTCTCAATGGGACTCTTGACATTTAGTAGGTAGTTTGCTTTTCCATACTTTAGACAATGCAATTTTTAAAATGCACTTCTTTCCAGAAGGGAAATAGTCCCTCTTATTTCTCCTTCATCCAAAGCCACACTCTCAAGAGAACACTATATGCAGTTATATTTTTCTTCTAGTAAAATGGTAACCTTAGAGAAAAGAACTTCAAGTTCATTACAGGTCAAAAGGAATGTTTTGGAATTCATGATACATAAATGGACTTGACTCTTTTGTATGGACCCTTATTTTACCTCTGACCACCTCTACCCTAAATCCTCATTGCCAGACCCTACCCAATTTATGGTTTCTCTAATTTTGTTTCAATTTTGAAGCATACTTATAAATGATGAATAACTATGTATGTATTTTTGCACTAACTGTGTATGTGACCTTACCTGTTGATTTTAATTAAATAAATAGCATTTTATTTTTCTGAAAAAAGAAGTGGTAAATATTTGAGACATTTACTTCAGAATCAAAGGGATACCAGATTATCGGAAGCTGGCAAGTACCTAAAAATGCTGGTTGAAAATAACACATCTTCTGAAGTATAAACCTTAAGACCTATTTTTCCAGGGTTTTAGAAATGCTTTACCGACATTAACTTTATTCAGCCTTACATCACCTCTATTAATATTATCATATCTCCACTTGAAAGATGTAGAAAGAGTCTGACCGAAAACTGTAATACAGAGTCCAAGGTCACATAGACAGTTTCTGTGCCAGGAATATAAAATCTTTAAGAGTCAGGCATTTGGGATATTTTCCTTTTCCCTGTTGACAAGAACTATTCAAGCAAGTGACAGCTTAGGAAAACTCTCATTTGCAAGTATCCCCTCCCTCTCTTGCTCAAGTCTTTTGCATAGCCATTTACATAATGCCCATGAATTATACAAAGCAGAATTGCTTTGTATCTTGCATGCACTTAACACTTCAAATAGTTGCACAATCTTGAATTAATCATTTTGATTTTTTCCTCTGTGGTTTTCTACTTAATTTCAGTTAAATAGTGCCCTGCTATAGGCATATTGGCTTTTCCCACAGCCTTAGAAGTTGGAGGGGGAGAAGGTCCTGCTCTCTCCTTTATGTTTCTTAATGAAAGAACACTATTGTATTTTCTGGTTGTGGTTGAAGAAGGAGGTCAGTAAAACCTATCTCCAAAGAGCAACGGTAAAGCTGAGCAAAATTAACAAAGAAAGCCTTCAATGCTATGGAAGTTGACCAAAGACATACAACTACCTAAAAGGAGCTTATATTTGTGGAATTGCTAAACTTCAGGTAAGAACAGTGGCATTGGTCAATCTTGCCTGGAGCTGCTCCCATCACCCCCAGTGCAGTCAGCATGGAGGGTCTCCCAGAACAAGGCAAGCCAGTAATCAAAATGGGCTCACTCAACTCAGAGTGGCAGAATATTCCCATGCCCAGCGGCAGTGGCAGTGAATGTGACAATCTTGATATTGATAAGAAGGAAGGACCAATGGCTCCACTATCTTGAGTTTGCAGCCATGCCTGGGACAGCTTGTACCTGGCTGAAACCACCTGCACAGCAGAGACCAAATAGGACCAAGTGATTCACATATTTTTGTCTGGCCTTGAGGCTTTGTGCATGCACAGAGGAGAAACAAGATGACCCAAGGGAAAATAAAAGCTGGGCATACTAGTAAAGACTAGACATTGAATGCACTCCTATAGCTAGAATGCTAGCAGAGAATAGCATCCTTAGTGACTCAAGAAGAGGAGCATAACATCTGACTGATAACTAAATGATGTACACAAGGATGACTGTAGGTTGTCAGGCTTAAAAATAAAGACAGGAATAAAATACTAAACAGTGCTATCAGCACACATTATGCAGTGTGGTAGTTAGATTCAGTTGTCAACTTGGCCAGGTGAGGGCAGCTAGTTCTGTGGCTGTGGACATGAGTCAATGGTACATGAACCTCATCTGTATCCGCAGTCGGCTAGGAGGCATGCCTGCTGCAGTGAATGATGTTTGAGTGAATTGGCTGGTGCTTAAATTAGAGAGCTCAACGTAGCACAGCCCAAGCAGCTCAGCATACCTCATCTCAGCACTCACAGCTCAGCCCAGGCCTTTGGACATGCAGAAAGGAATCACCCCAGGGAAAGTTGTTGGAACCAGAGGCCTGGAGAGAAGGCCAGCAGAGACCATTCTGTGCCTTCCATGTAAGAGAGAACCTCAGTTGAAAGTTAGCTGCCTTTCTTCTGAAGAACTAATGAAATAAATCCCTTTTATTAAAAGCCAATCCATCTCTGGTGTGCTGCATTCCAGCAGCTAGCAAACTAGAACATGCAGGAAAACAGATTTCCTCAAGTTAGCCCAGGCAAGATCCTAAACAAAGAAACGAACCAACAAACAGCAACCATAACAACTTCCAATGGTAAAGACATCAGAATTCAGTATTGCTAAAATAAATATTATAAACTGCCCAGTTTGCAACAAAAATTATGAGACATACAAAGAAACAGAAAAGTTTAATCCATATATGGGGGAAAAGTAGTCAAATAAAACTGTCTGGTTATTCCCAAGTTGATTTAACAGAAAAAAGATTTCAAAGAAGCTATTGTAAGTATGTTAAAAGAACTAAAGGAAACAACATTTAAAGAATTAATAGAAATGCATGACAACAATGAGTTGTCAAATAGAGAACTCAGAGTAATAGAAATTATTATTTTTTAATTGGAAATTCTAGAGTTGAAAAGTACAATTACTGAGATGGGCTCAATAGAACATTACAGATGACAGAAGAAAGTGACAGGAAACTTGAACGAAAATCAAAAATTCAACCAGGCAAAATAAAGACAGATACAGATAACAAAGGGAGAATTTTTTACTCACAAAAGTTGCTTTAGAAAAAAATACAATGAAGTTTTGCAGGCTGAAAGGAATTGTCACCAATTGATAACTCAAATACACAGGAAGAAATGAGTATTAGAAATGGAAAATATGTGGATAAATATAAAAAACTCAATAAATAGATTTATTCACATTTCTTCTTTAACTTTTTAAGAAGACACAGATTGTATAAAGCAAAATTTATAATACTGTATTATTGAGTATATAATTTATGTGGATGTAATCTTTATAAGAATAAATAGCACAGGAATGTGGGAGATTTGAGCTATATTGGAACAAAGTTATATTTTACTGGAATTAACTAAATATAAATCTGAAGTAGATTATGCTTAATTAAAATGTATATTGTGTAGAGCTGTGCTCCAGTAGCCATGTTTCTTGAAGATGATTGTATAATGATATAGCTTTCGCAATGTGACTGTGTGATTGTGAAAACCGTGTGTCTGATGCTCCTTTTCTCTACCTTATTGACTGAGAGAGTAAAACATATGGATTAAAAATAAATAAATAATAGGGGAAACAAATGTTAAAATAAATTTAGTAGATAGAAATGCTGGTGATTGGTGAGGGAGAAGGGGTGGGGGTGTGGTATGTATGAATTTTTTTCTTTTGTCTTTTTATTTCTTTTCTGAACTGACGCAAATGTTCTAAGAAATGATCATGGTGATGAATATACAACTATGTGATGATATTGTGAGTTACTGTTCATATTCCAAGAATGGAATGATCATATAGTAAGAACGTTCGTGCTTGTATGTCGCTACATTTAAAAAAATTTTTTTTAATTTTTTTAAAAAGGGAACTTTTGGGGTGATGGAAAAGTTTTTGATTGTGGTGGTGGCAGCTACATGGTTAGTATATGTGAAGCAAAATTCATCAATCTACATATTCAAAATGTATTTGCATTTTTATTATATATAGTAAATTATATCTTAATAAAGATCATTAAAACTTTTAAAAAAGATGCATATTGTAATCTCAATAGCAATCACAAAGAAAAAACAAAAAATCATCAGAATAATTAAAACAGTACATAAAAATTTTTAACATAAATGAATACAATAAAGGAGGAACAGAGGAACAAACACAAAGACATATAAAAAACAAGCAGCAAAATGGAAAATGTAAATCAAACATATCAATAATTACTTTAAATATGAGCAGTATTAACATACCAATCAAAAAGTTGGTTGGTTGTAAATGTAAGATCCAACCATATCTGTCTACAAGAGAAGTGTTTAAGTTTCAAAGACCCAAACAGGTTTAAATAAAAGGATGAAAAAGAGATGCATGCAAACAGTAAGCAACAGAGAGCTGGTATGATTGTATTGATATCAAAAAAAAAGATTTTGAAAAGAGAAATATTACAAGAGACAAAGACAAATATTTCATAATGATTAAAAGGATCAACACATCAGAAAATAGGACAATTATAAATAAATTAACATCTAATAGAGCACAAAAACACACAAAGCAAAAACTGACAAAATTGAAAGAAGAAATAATTGAAAAATAATAGAGATTTGAATATACCATTCTCAATAATAGACAGAAAAGCTTGGCAGAACCTCAGAAAGATATGGGTGATTAAATAAAATAATCAACCAATTTGCCCTGACATCCACAGAATACTATACCCAAAGACTACAGAAAAAATTATTTTTAAGTGAATATGGAACATTCCCCAGGACCGACTATATGCTATACCATAAAACAAATCTCAATAAATTTAAAAGGATTGAAATCACATAAAGTATGTTTTATAAGAACTGAATTAAATTAGAAATCAATCACAAAATGAAATCTAGGAAATCACCAAATAGAAAATAAACAGCACGCTTCTAAATAACTCATGAGTCTGAAAATAAATCATGAGAAAAATTAGAAAATACTATAAACTAAATGAAAATAAATCACCATATGAAATGCAGCTAAAATACAATGTTTACAGGGAAACTTATAACTTTCAATGCCTACGTCAGAAAATAAGGAAGGTTTTAAATCAATAAAATGATTTTACCTTTAGAAAGTAGGAAAAAAAGAGAAAACTAAACCCAGCCCAAGCATGAGAAAGGAAATAATACGGAATAGAGCAAAAATAATGACATATAAACCAGAAAAATAATGGATAAAAGTGAATAAAACCAAAAGTTAGTTCTTTTAAAAGATCAACATAATTAATAAACCTTTAGGTAAAATAAACAAGAAAAATTAAAAGACACAAATCACCAAAATCAAGAATGAAAGGAAGAACATCGCTATTGACCCTAAAGAAGTTAAAAGAATTTAAGGGACTATTAGGAACAAGTTATGCCAACAAATTAGACAATTTAGATGAAATGAATAAAATCTTAGATACACACAAATTATCAAGTCTGACTCAAGAAAAAAATAGAAAATGTGAATAGACCTATAGCAAGTAACAAAATTTAATTAATGACTAAAAATATCCCCACAAATGAAAGCCCAAGCCTAGGTAACTTCATTACAGAAATCTATCAAATATATAAAGAAGAAACAATACCAGGGCTTCATAAATACTTTAAAAAATAGACAAGGAAAGAGTCCTTCCAAACTTATGCTTTGAGGCCAATATTACTCTGATGTAAAAAACAGACAAAGATATAATAAGTAAGCCACAGACAAATAATTTTCATGACTGTAGATACAAATGTGCTTAACAAAATATTAGCACATTAAATCCAATAACATTCTCAAGTAACCAAAAATGGCAGAACAGGATAGGTAGAGTTCACCCTCGCTCCAAGAAACAGCTAGAGAAGGAAAGGGAATGCAACTGGGACAGCGATTCCAGGGTGCAAGAGATCTGGGGGGCACGGGGGGGTCTTCTACATCACACAGGGAAGCCCTGGCTGCAAAAGCTGAAGAATTATGAAGCAATAAGATGAAATGACATCCTGAAAGCACATGGCAAAATGGATGAACCTTGAAGACATAATGCTGAGTGAAATAAGCCAGACACAAAAGGATAGATGCTGTATGACTCCATTTTTATGATCATGGTAAAGGTAAAACCAGAGGCTTATAATACAGAATATAGGGGGCTTAGAGATACATGGAAGCTAGAGATAGGTGAACGGTTAGCGAATGAGGTTGAATATAAATGAAAGGGAATAGATAGAAGTGAAAGCGGTTCTCTAGTGGGTCTGTAAGTAATATTTGCATATTAAAGGGATTGAAAGGGAATGTGTAGAGCTATGTGTTCCAGTGATTAACAATACAAATATAAATAAGTTCTTACATTGAACTACTGAAAAGGTATGAATCTTACACAAAGAATGTATGAGTTCAGGGTATATGGGGAACACTGCGATGGCATGCTATAGGCTATGTTTAACAGGAAAGTATCAACAGTATCACAGCAACACCAGGGGTAAATAATGGGGGTAAGGACAAGAGTTAAGGGGAAGTTTTGATTTTCTATTTAGTGAGGGTATATTGATTGGTTATCTTTCTCTTGGGAACAATGAAATTATCTAAAGTTGAGAATACTGATGGACTGTTGACTTTGGAAATTACACATGATGCCTAATGAATGCAGGTGGCTGAAGGATGCACCAACAGAGAATTAAATTGGCAAATGATGGTGTATACATATGAACAAATATTGTGCCTGCTACAAAATGGAATGAAGTTGTGAATCATGCAACACTGCAAATGAACCTGTGGGACATTTGGTAAGGCAAAATAAGCCAGAAACAAAAGAAAAGATACTGTATGGTTTCATTTAGAAAATACTTAAAAGAAAACAGTGGCCTAGATTGTAAGCTTATAGCAGTCACATTTAGTCCAGAGCAGTAATTGCCATTTCTGGATTTTGAGAGGTTGTTTTATATATGTATAACCTGGTATTTAGAGATACGAATGAAGCTGATCAGGTCAGGATTAAGGTAATTCAAAATACCGGAGTAAGGAAGACATTTCTGGATTTTAGAATCTCATCTATTCTTTGAGAACAAAGGAAGAAAGGTTTATCTTGTTCAGAATCTAAATTTTCTATAGCACATAATTTAACTCAACCTGTCTGGATAGATCATTTAAACAATGCAAACACAGGGAGCCCAAAATAAGAATGAGGGTCTTTAATCCTGTATAACTTAATGCAATGCCTGGATACATCCCAGAGTATATTAAGCAGATAATCAAAAAGTATCAGCAAGATCCCTTCAGAGACCAGAGCCAAACATGTAACTATTAGACTGTACCACTGGGGAAACCCCTGATACTGTGTCAAACATTAGGGACACCCAAATCAATAGGCCAAGCCCCTGATCTTGAGGCTTGCTCTTGTTAAGCTTATGTATGTAGTAGAGAAGTTTAGCCTACCTATAGGTATGCCTAAGAGTTAATTCTGGAGGACCTCTTTTGTTGCTCAGATGTGGCCTTTCTCTCTCTCTAAGCCCAACTCTGCAAGTGAAATTATTGCCCTCCCCACTACATGGGACATGACATCAGGAGTGGAAGTCTCCCTGGCAGCATGGGAGATGACTCCCAGGCATGAGCCTGGTCCTGGCACCATGGGATCAACATTGCCATCCTGACCATAAGGGGGAAAGGAAGTGTAATAAATAAGGTATCAGTAGCTGAGAGAATTCGAATAGAGTCAAAAAAAACTACTCTGGAGGGCACTCTCATGCATGCTTCAGTTAGACATTGCTACCTATCATAGCTTGCCAACCCCCAATCAAAACCATTCCTGCCAATCCTAAAGAATACCTAGGGCTTCATATAAGATTCTCCAAAGGTTTCAAGCTTTAGGGTAACTTTCCAGAAACTACAACCTCCAGATGGGTCCCTGGACCAGATAAGGTCTGAAATGCAGAGGACCCATGAAAAAGCTAGCATGGACATAGCCCAAATACCCTGAAAGAGTGGGAGAAAGATCAAAGATGATGGTGGAGTTACACAGAGAAGATCGGATCTAACAAATGGGTGTGATTGCTGAATCTACATTGATACTTATTTTAGTCTCCATTATCTTAGAGCAGCTAGAAGTAAAAACCTAAAATCACAGAATTGTAATCCATACAGAATTCCAAAATCTGTTCTACAACTAACTGTTGCAATGTGCTTTGAAATTTGTTGCTTTTTTGTATATGTTATTTTTCACACACAAAAAAAAGTTGATTGTAGTGATAAATGCACAGCTATATGATATGATGATATTGTGAACCACTGATTGTACATTTTGTATGATTACCTGGTATATGAATATATAATATATACCAATAAAAAATTAAAAATTAAAAATAACATTCTAAAAGGGATTATGCATACATCATGACCTAATAGGATTTATCCCAGAAATACAAAGTCAGTTTAACATCCCAAATCAATTAAAGTAATAAAATATCAACATAATAAAGGACAAAGTCAAAAGATCATCTCTCTACATGCAGAAAATCAATTAAAAATCATCCAACATGCATGCATGATCAAAAAAAAAAAATCCAGGAATAAGCTGATTACTGTACCAAGGACTTCTCAAATTTTAATGCTATTAGAAAAATGTAATGCCTTGTGAGGACTATTAGTTCTGAGAACAAAAACCAAACGCATTTATAGAAAGAAGTATTATTCATTTTGCCCAGGTCAGTATTGTGAATTTGATGTTGCTTTAGAATGCCTGAGCATATCTGGAGTCTCTATTCTAGGCAGGATTTTAACTCTGGAGTCAATACGTAATTTATCACAGGTGTATTAATCACATTACAGATTAATCCCTCTAGAAACTCAGCATCACCACTGGATCATGACCGGCTTTCAAAATATCAACTTCATTCTCTGGCCTTTTCCCCCATACAATCTACTTACAATCTTTTTTCCAAAATCCAAGGTGAAAGTGGCCTTATAACCATAGGAATTTTTCTGAGGAACAATCTAGGTGTCAGTCACTGCAATCATATCATGCTACAAATGAAAAAGAAATAGGCATAGTGGAGTTGAGTAAATCCCCTTAGTTTTCTCAAAAAAAAGGACAGAATCTATATTGTTTTCATCTTTGTATCCTTCTGCACAGCATAGGGTGTTTGTCTGTCTGCTTCCAAAGTTGGAGAAATTTTCATTACAAAAGACTGTTCAGCATGGGTTGGAAGGCAAAGATGACCCTGAGTGGGAATGTAAATTTATTTCAGCACTTATACTGTAGTCACCTTCCACCAGCAAGTATGACTAGAAATGTACAGTGTCTATTCTTTCTGGCTCAGTTAGAAATTACACACAAAAATAAACCATATAATCACTTGAGAGCCTAGATGTAGGAATCCATTATTCATTCATTCATTTAATCAGTCTATATTTATTGAGCATTTGTTATGTACCAGGTAGTTTAGGTACAGCTTTGAACAAAGAAGATAGAAATTCCTGCCTTTAAAGCACTTGTACCTAGTGAGGAAAGATATTAAAAAACAAATATATAAATAGTCAAAAAAATTCGAGATATAGAGGGAAACTTTCTCAACCTAACAAATATCATCTAAGAAATTTCATGCTAACATCATCTTTAATTATGAGATGGAAAGCTTTTCCCCATAAAAGTAATAGGGAAGGAGGTCCCCTTTCTAATCCTATTCCACATTGTACTAAGGTATAGCAAAAAAAAAAGAAAAATGATTAAAAACATCAAGTTTGGAAAAGAGAAGCAGGATTGTCTGTTTTCAGGTGACTTGATATAAAAATGGAAAATTCTAAGAAAATTCGCAACATTGACATTCATTTGTTCTCCCTCATGCAAAAACATTTTTTTTAATTTGTACATTTAATCACCGTCATTGTCTACTCTAGGCATCCTAAATTATGCCATCTCACTCTTTATCCTCTATCTTTCCTTCTGGTTTCCAATGTGCCCCCAGGCTTTTTCCTTCTATCATACTCACATTCAGCTTCATTCAGTACTTAAAAGATTGTGCTACAATGTGGTAGTATATTGTGCTATTTCTGAGTTTCTACAGTCAGTCCTGTTGCACAATCTATATTTCTTCTGCACCAATTGCCCAATCTCTATCCTATTTCTATCTCCTGTTAATCTGTGTTCTTAACTTTAATTCTCCAAGTTCACTGATTAATGTTAGTTCATATTACTGAAACCATACAGTATTTGGCCCTTTGTTTCTGGCTAATTTTACTCAGCAAAATGTCCTCAAGGTTCATCCACGTTGTTGCATGCCTGATGACTTTATTCTGTCCTAAAAAGTTTTACAATATTTCATCGTTCCACACCATCTTTTAATTGCCTTTTAGCATGCCTTGCAATTTTTGTTGTAAGTTGGACATGATGCATTAGGTAATAGGAACTGATGTAAATAGACCTCTAGTGTGAGGGTTTATGCTTACTTGGCTAGGAGTTTATGTTTACTGTTTGTAGCGATAAACTGCATATCTGATATAGGTTTAAAATCCAAATATATAAATAAATTCTACAATTCAGCATTAAACAAACAATGCACTTAAAAAATGAGCAAAGGACTTGAATAGACACTTTCCAAAGAGGAAATACAAACAGCTAAAAAAGCACATGAAAAGATGCTCAACTTTACTAGCTATTAGAGAAATGTAAATCAAAACCACAAGATAGCACTTCACACCTACTAGAATGGCTACTATTGAAAAACCAGAAAACTACCTGTATTGGAGAGAATGTAAGGTGGTGCATCTTCTGGGGAAGACAGTTTGGCAGTGGTTTCTCAAGAAACTAAGTATAGGATTGCTATATGATCCAGCAATCCTGCTACTAGATATATACCCAGAAGAACTGAAAGCAGGGACTTAACAGATGTTTGCACACTGATGTTCACAGTAGCATTATTCAAAATTTCCAAGTATATATATACAACCCAAGTTTCTATCAACCAATGATTGGATGAAAAAATGAATAATATTCCATTATCTCATCTTTAGAAGGAACAAAGTCCTGATGCATGCAACAACATAGATGAAACTTAGAGACATTATGTTGAGTGAAATAAGCCAGACACAAAAGGACAAATGTTGTAGATCTCACAATTATGGACTAATTATAATAAAGAAAATCTTAGAGCTAGAACCTAAGATATAGTTTACCCAGGGATAGATTAGGGGTAGAGAATGGTGAGCTAATGCTTAATTTGCACAGAATTTCTATTTAAGTTCATTGTAAATGTTTGGGAATGGATAGCAGTGATAGTTACAAATTATTGCGAGTGTAATTAACAGTGTGGAATTATGTTTGTGAACGTGGTTGAAAGGGGAAGTCCTGGATTAGGTATGTTACTAGAAAGAAAGTTAGAAGACAAAACATGGAACTGGGATAACAGTCAATCCCATTCTGCCTGATGGACTGTGGCTAATAGTACACATATAAGAATGTTCTTTCACCAATTATAACAAATGTACAGCACTATTACAAGGTGTTAATAATAGGGTGGTATATGGGAAAAATAAACCTAATGCAAACTATATATTCTTTCATCAGTTGTAACAAAGGTACAATACTAATGCAAAGTGTCAACAATAGGGGGGTATATGGAATCACTGCATTTTTTACATAATATTTTTGTAAACCTTCAACTTCTCTAATTAAAAAAACAAAAACAATAAAAGATTGTATGAGGAGACAAAGCAAGTAAGAGAACCAGACTCAGATCCAGCAGAGATTTTAGAATTACAAGACTGGGAATTTAAAATAACTATGATTAATATATGTAGTAGTTAGGTTCGGATGTCAATTTGGCCAGGTGATGGTGCCCAGTTGTTCAGTTGCTGTGGACTTAAATCATCAGTATATGAATTTCCTCTATGGCGGATTACATCTGCAGTTAGTTAAGGTTTGAGTGCCTTCCACAATGTGTGAGGCTTAGAAAGAGGAGTCAGAAGAGAGGAGCTCAGAGCCAGCTCAGACCCAGATGTTTAGAGAAACAGAAAGGACACACCACAGGGAGAGCCATTTGAACCCAGAAGCCAGGTAGGAAGGCCAGCAGATGTCACCATGTGCCTTCCCATGTGACAGAGAAAGCCAAAGGAAACCAGCTGCTTTTCCTCCAAAGAACTGCAGTAGGTTTATAGTAAAATAAATCCCCATTACAAAAGCCAGTATATTGCTGGTGTATTGCCTTCTGGCAGCATTAGCAAACTAAAACAATATGATAAGTCTTCTACTGGAATAAGTGGACAACACACAAAAATCAAGATGTGTAGTGATAAATACAAACATATTTCGAGTAGAGCAGTACTGAAAACAGAGAAGTGGAACTCTACGAAAGACGAAATCAAAAGAAAACTCTTTAAACTGAAAGCACTATAATAGAAATGAAGAATACTTCTGATGAGCAGCCAAATTGACTGTGCGTGGCCAAGGAAAGAATCAGTGAGTCTGACGATATGTCAATAGAAACTTGCCAAACTGAAATGCAAAGAAAAAATAAAATGAAAAAAAAAAGTTGAAAGAACATCCAAGAACTGTCAGACAATTATACAAGGTGTAACATATAATATGAACAGCAAAAGGAAAAACAGGGAAAGGAACAGAATTTTGAATATGGATAATGGATGACAATTTCCCAAAATTAATGACAGACATGAGGCCACAGACTCAGGAAGCTCAGAGATCACCAAATAGGATAAAGCCATCTATCATATTCAAACTGCAGAATCAAGACAGAGAAATTCTGAAAGAAGCCAAAGGATGGAAGAAATTCCTTTCCTTTAGAGCTTGAGGAAGAATTACATCAGATTTCTTTCACAAACGAGTAAGCAAATAAAGTAGAATGAAATATCTAAAGTGTTAAGAAAAAATACCACCAACCTAGAATTCAGTATCCTGCTAAATTATCCTTAAAGAGTGAAGAAGAAATAAAGATTATTTCAAACAAGCTGAAACTGAGGGAATTTATCACCAGTACATCTGCCTTAAAAGAAACTCTTCAGAAAGAAAGAAAATGATAGAGGTCAGAAACTCCAAATTAGATAAAGAAGGAAGATCATTGGAGAAAGAATAAAAAAGATAAAAGAAATCCTTTTAGGAACTGCCTGAAAATGTGGAGCTGTGTTCCAGTAGCCATGTTGCTTGGGGATGATTGTATAATGATATAGCTTTCACAGTGTGACTGTGTGATTGTGAAAACCTTGTGTCTGATGCTCCTTTTATCTACCTTGTCAACAGATGAATAGAACATATGGAATAAAAATAAATTATAGGGGGAACAAATGTTAAAATAAATTTAGTTTGAAATGCTAATGAAAGTGAGGGGTAAGGGATATGGTATGTATAATCTTTTTTTTTCTGTTTTTGTTTTATTTCTTTTTCTGTTGTCTTTTTATTTCTTTTTCTGAATTGATGCAAATGTTCTAAGAAATGATGAATATGCAACTAAGTGATGATACTGTGAATTACTGATTATATATGGTAATGTTTTATTTCATTTGTTAAATTTTTTTAATTAATAAATAAATTTAAAAAAAAGAAATCCTTTTAGAAATCTAGGGATAGAGGAATAGGCTAAACAGCACCATGAGGGTATAACTAGCCAATTTTAAATGTGCAAAATTTTGCATTTCAAAGGTGTTTTCTTTAACAAATAATTGTCATGGGGAAAAGAAATGGGGTTGAGGGGGTATGAAAAAGGAAACTGTCAGATTAATATAGAACTTTTCAGGATACCATCCAAACACAATGTATGGACTTCATCTGAAACTAGTTCACATACACCAAGTATAAAAATGTATCTTCAGACAAATGGAGAAATTTGAGCATTTGATTTTGAGAAAATATTGTTACTTTTTAAAATAATGCAATAATCATTTTCTCCTTAGAATTCATTTGTTAAATCCTTATTTCATAGTGATAAATACAAACATATTTCAAGATGTGTAGGATTTACTTTAAAATAATCTAGTGGTGGGGGATAGTAGGTTAGATAAAAAAAGAAATAAATGACATGAGAAAATAGAGGAATGGATATATAAATTGTAAGAGATTAAAAGGTATATCAAATAACTGTGTGAACCTCATTCAGCCTCTGATTCAAACAAAGTATAGAGGATATGTTTTGATACAGTTAGAGAATGAACTAACATATGGTATTAATCAATTATTAGTAATATTGCAGAGTATGATCTTTGCACTGTGTTTTTTTTTCAAGTCGTTATCTCTTAAATGTATATTCCAGAGTCCTACATATGTATTTATATGTGATATCTGGGATTTGCTTTAAAATATTTTGAAAAAACAAATTAATAGATGAAATACAAATTTGCAATGTGTTAATAATAATAACGATGGTCATATAGATGGTTTATTATACATTTCTCTGTGCTTTGATGTATGTTCAGAAATTCTCTTTAAAAAGGAAGAATGAAATAAAGCCCTTTACCAATAAAAAGAAAAAAAAATCATTTTATTTTCCTGATTCTTTATTGGTCTAATACACGAGTGTTCAAAAAATAATAGTAACAATGTATCAAGTGATCTTAGACAATGAAAAAGTAAAATGAATGACATCAATGCTATAATGAATGAAAAGAGGAATTGGGAATACTCTCTTTCAAGACACCTGCACTATCCATGAAGCAGTATAGTGTTATTTTTTAAATATTTTTATTGAGAAATCTTCCCACACATACAATCCATCCACAGTATACAATCAATAGCTCACAATATCATCATATAGTTGTGTACTCATCACTATGATCATTTTTAGAACATTTGCATCACTCCAGAAAAAGAAATAAAAAGAAAAAAACTCATACATCCCATACCCCTTACCTCTCCCTCTCATTGACCACTAGTGTTTCAATCTACCCAAATTTTTTGCTCCTTATCCCCTCCTATTATCTATTTATGTTTCCTTGTTTTTTCACTCCTTTGCCCATACCCTGGACAAAAGGTGCTTCAGACACAAGGTTATCACAAACACATGATCACATCATAAAAGCTATACAGTTATACAATATTCTTCAAGAATTAAGGCTACTGGTACACAGTTCAACAGTTTCAGGTACTTCACTCCAGCCACTCCAATACACCATAAACTGAAAATGGATATCTATATGATGTGCAAGAATAACCTCCAGGGTAAATTCTCAACTCTGTTTGAAATCTCTCTGCCACTGAAATTTTATTTTGTCTCATTTCTCTCTCCCCCCATTTGGTCAAGAAGCCTTTCTCAATCCCATGATGCCAGGTCCTGGCTCACCCCAGGAGTTCTGTCCAATGTTGCCAGGGAGATTTACACCCCTGGAAATCATGTTCACATAGGGAAGAGGGCAGAGAATTCACCTGCCAAGTTGTCTTAGAGAGAAAGAGGCCACATCTGAGCAACAAAAGTTTTTTGGGTTGACTCTTAGGCATAATTATAAGTAGGCTTAGTGTCTCCCTTGCAATAGTGAGTTTCATTGGGTCAAACCCCAAGATTGCAGGATCAGCCAATTGAATTGGTTGTCCCCACTGCTTGCAAGAATATCAGGAATTCCCCAGATGGTGAAGTTGAATATTTCCTCCTTTCCCTCCAGTCCTCCAAGGGAACTTTCTAAATATTTTTTAGAAAAATATTTATTATTTATTATCTGCCCAAATTACTCTGGGATATATTGGAGCATCACACTAACCTGTACAAACCAACATCTCACACCCTATTCAAGTTTCCACGTAATTATGGTGTTTAAATAAACTGACCATACAAGTTAAATTAGATAATATGCTACCTAAGACATAAATCTAGCACCAAATAAACATCTCTTATTTTCTTCAACTTAGAAGTTGAAGTTTTTGAAAATGGACCATATCATCCTTTATCCTGTATTCTGATTTACCTCAGTCCTGTTGAGATCAGCTTCATTCATACCTCTAGTCAAAGTTTAATCACTTTTTCAATTTTTTAACAGTTGTTGTATAGGATAATGCTGACTTTCATAGCTTCAGAGCTCCAACTCTGAGTCTCACATGTCACATAAAAACTCAAAGTTCCAGGGAACAACCAGGTTATTACAAATAGCTGAGTGTATCAGAATTTAGAAATAACAGCTACCACTCCAGAATAGATTGACTGCTGTAAGAGCTTACTATCTAGGACCCTTCACAATAGGCCCCAACCCAATAACCCACACTCTCAAATTCAATTCCCCAATTTTGTATGTCATAGTTAGTCCATAGGAATGAGGCAGGATAATATTTGTCTTTTTGGTCCTGACATTTCATTCAAAATACTGTCCTCAAGATTCATTCACCTAGTTGCATGCCTCACAACTTCTTTCTTTCTTGCAGCTGCTCAGTAATCCATTGTATGTATACACCATGGTCCCTTCTTCCATTTCTCAGCCATTGCACCCTTAGGCCACCCCCATCCATTGTGAATCATGAACACTGCCATCATAAACAACATTGTTGAAATGTCCATTTGTATTCCCAACTCAGCTCCTCCAGCTATATACCTAGCAATGGGGTACAGGATCATATGGCAACCCCATCTCTAGCCTCCTGTCAAACCACCACACTGTGCTCCAGCATGGCTGTGCCTCTCAGCTTTTCTACCAACAGTGTATAGATACATCTTTTTCTCCATATTTTCTCTTGAATTGTTTTTCTCTGTTAATTTTTAAAGAGTTTTATTCCAACATCATACAATCCAACCTAATAGCCATGCCTTTGCCACTGTAATCTACATGAAAACATTTTCTTTTCTTCTGCAAAGAATCCATACTCCTCCCCCATACCCCCACTTGTTGATATTTAGTTTTGGAATAATGTCTTTGTTACATTCAGTGGAAGCATATTACAATGTTAGTGCTGACTATAGACCCCAGATTGCATTGATTGTATTTTTCCTCTATATACCATCCCATTTTCAACACCTTGCAATGTCAACATTCATTTGTCCCTCCCATGCAAAACACTTTTATTTTTGTACATTTAATCACCAGCACTGTCCACTCTAGACATTCCCATGTTATACTCTCTCAGTCTTTATCCTTTAACTTTCATTCTGGTGTCATATGTGCCCCAGCCCTTCTCCCTCAACCATACTCACATTCAGCTTCATTCAATGTACTTTCATCATCACGCTACCACCAGATAGTATTGTGCTATCCATTTCTGCATTTTTACAATCAGTTCTGTTGTACATTCTGTATTCCTTTAGCACCAAATGCTCAATCTCTACCCTATTTACATATCCTGATAATTTGTATTCTTAACTTTAATTCTCAAAGCTAACTCATTAATGTTAGTTCATATTAGTGAGACCATACACTGTTTGTCCTTTTGTTTCTAGCTAATCTCACTCAGCATAAGGTCCTCAAGATTCATCCATGTTGTTACATGCTTCATGACCTTACTCTGTCTAAGACTTTGCAAAATTCCATTGTGTGTTTATACCACAGTTGTTTAGCCACTCATCCATTGATGGACATTTAGACTGCTTCCATCTCTAGGTAACCATAAACCATGCTGCTATAAACATTGATGTGCAAATGTCCATTTGTGTCTTTGCCCTCAGGTCCTCTGGATATATATCTAGTAACAGAATTGCTGGATCATATGGCAATTCTATATTTGGCTTCCTGACAAACTACCAAACTGCCTTCCTGAGCAGTTTCAGCATGCTACATTCCCACAAATGGATAAGTGTACCTATTTCTCCACATCCTCTCCAGCACTTGCCATTTTCTTTTATTTTTATAATGGTGATTCTAGTGGGTGTGAAATGATATCTCATTGTGGTTTTGATTTGCATTTCCCTAACAGCCAGGGAAGTTCTACATTTTAGCCATTTGTGTTTCCTCTTCTGAAAAATGAAACTTTTGCTCATTTTTTAATTGGGCCACTTTGTTTGTTGTTGAATTGTACAATCTCTTTATATATTCTGGATATTAAACCTTTATCTGATGTGTGGTTTCCAAAAACTGTCTCCCGTTTGGCAGGCTGCCTTTTTACTTTCCTGACAAATTTCTTTAATATGCAAAATGTTTAATTTTGAGGAGACCCCATTTATTGATTTCTTTCTTCAATGCTTATGCTTTGGGTATAAGGTCTAGGAAACTACCTCCTATTACAAGATTTATAATATATTTCCCTACATTTTCTTCTGAAATTTTGTGGTATTAGCTCTAATGTTTAGGTCTTTGATCCATTTTGAGTAAATTTTTGTATAGGGTGTGAGATATGGATCTTCTTTCATTCTTTGGCATATGGATACCCAATTCGTCAAACACCATTTATTGAATTGGCAATTCTTTCCCAGTTGGGTTGGCTTGACTGCATTATCAAAGATCAATCATTCATAGATGAGAGGGTCTGTTTCTGAACATTCGATTCAATTTCCTTGGTCAAGATATCTATCTTTATGCCAGTACTATGCTGTTTGGACAACTGTAGCTTTGTAGTATGCTTTAAAGTCAAGAAGTGTGAGGGCAGCTGCCGTGGTTCAGCAGGCAGAGCTCGGACCTGCCGTGCTGGAGGTCTGGAGTTCAATCCCTGGTGCTTCCTGCCCATATGCAAATTAAAAAAAAAAAAGTGTGAGACTTCCCACTTGACTTTTGTTTCTCATTATTTTTTAGCTATTTGGGGCACCCTGCCCTTCCAAATAAATTTGGTTATTGGGTTTTCTATTTCTGTAAAGTAAGTTGTTGGGATTTTAATTTGTATTGCATTGAATCTATAAATCAATTTGGGTAGAACTGGCATCTTTCTATATTTGGTCTTCCAATCCATGAACACAACATGCCTTTCCATTTATTTAGGTCTTCCATGATTTCTTCCAACAATTTCTTACAGTTTTCTGTGTATTAGTATTTTGTATCCTTAGTTAAATTTATTCTTAAGTATTTTATTATTTTGGTTATTTTAAATATAATTTTTTTCTCAATTTCCTCCTCAGATTGCTCATTACTAGTGTTCAGAAGTACTACTGATTTGGGGGTGTTAATCTTGTACCCCACCACTTTGCTGTACTCATTTATTAGCTTGAATAGATTTGCTGTAGATTTTTCAGGATTTTTTACAAATAGCATCATATCTGCAAACAGTAAGAGTTTTATTTCTTCCTTTCCAATTTGGATGCCTTTTATTTCTTTTTTCTTGTTTAATTGCTCTGGCTAGCACTTCCAGCACAATCTTCAATAACAATGGTAACAGTGGGCATCTTTGTCACATTCTGACTTTAGAGGGAAAATTTTCAGTCTTTCCCCATTGAGTATGATGTTAGCTGTGGGTTTTTCATATATTCCCTTTATCATGTTGTGGAAGTTCCCTTCTATTCCTATCCTTTGAAGTGTTTTCATCAAGAAAGGATGTTGAATTTTGTAAAATGCCTATTCTGCATCAATCGAGATGATCCTGTGGTTTTTCTGCTTTGACTTATTGATAAGATATATTATGCTAATTGATTTTCTTGTGTTGAACTCACTTTGCATACTTGGGATAAATCCCTCTTGGTCATGGTGTATAATTCTTTTAATGTGCTTCTGGATTCAATTTGCAAGTATTTTGTTGAACATTTTTGCATTTACATTCATTAAAGGGGTTGGTCTGTAGTTTTCTTTACTTGTAGTATCTTTGTCTGGCTTTGGTATTAGGGTGACATTGGCTTCATGGAATGAGGTACATGTTAGTTAGATTCAGTTGTCAACTTGGCCAGGTGAGCATACCTAGTTTTGTTGCTGCAGACATAA